>LR749766.1:1100888-1225978 GCA_902729485.2 Mus minutoides
TTGGTCTCTCCGGTCCAAGGATTCATTTCTTATTATTCTTCATAAGTACGCTGTAGCTGACTTCAGACGCACCAGAGGAGGGCGTCAGATCTTGTTACGGGTGGTTGTAAGCCACCATGTGGTTGCTGGGATTTGAACTCATCACCTTTGGAAGAGCAGTCGGGTGCTCTAACCCGCTGAGCCATCTCACCAGCCCCTTACCACCATTTTTTAAGAGTTCTCTTTATCCACAGCCTTTCTTTACCAGACTCAAGGCCCATTTCTCCCTTCACCCACCATTTTGGAAGCTCTTGACACAGAGGGCCAGAAAGGACTGAACAGGCAGGTGTTTTCTACCTGCCAACACCCAGCTAATCCTGTGATTCACCTGGGAAGAAGAGCAGGAGAGTGAGCTGCCCAAGGTAACCTAGGTGTCAGGAGAATAGCTGGCACTCACATCCAAGCTGGCTAGGTGCAGCCCATCTCCTGCCACCTCTAAATGGTTATTTCAGGACTGTCACTTTGGGGTTCTTCATAGCAGAAAATTAAAAGGAAGTTGCCAGGATTTGGAGGTACAGCTCACTGGCAGAACTCAAGTTCAATCCGGAGCACACAAAAACCCCAATCATTAAACCTACCAAGTGGGAATAAGACCACCACTACAATTCTGAGCCAAACTTGAAGCAAGCTTTAATTAAATATTGGCCAGGATGAAGGACCCTGGCCAGGTCCATGCTGGGATTCCTGAAAAACCGTCACTTGAGCTGTATTGGCCAGTTGCTTATGAAGGCAAATCTGGAAGGTTACCTTCTTCCCACCATCGTCCAATTGGAGGCAAGACGTATCCTATGAACCTTCCACCGGTGTGTGGTGAAGCGAATTGGGTACAACTGGTTCAACCAAAATTGTTTAGGAAATCGAAAATAATATGTGGGCTTGTTATCTTTTTTTGTTTTGTTTTGTTTTTTGTTTTTGTTTTTTTTTGAGACAGGGTGTCTCTGTATAGCCCTGGCTGTCCTGGAACTCACTTTGTAGACCAGGCTGGCCTCGAACTCAGAAATCCGCCTGCCTCTGCCTCCCGAGTGCTGGGATTAAAGGCGAGTGCCACCACCGCCCGGCAGTGGGCTTGTTATCTTACACAAACACCCTCCAGCATTTCAGGAAGTATCTGTCCTTGGGCAAGGCACAGGTTAGAGGCATTTCTGTTCTATGGATCTCTTAGGTACAACAATTAAAAATAAAACATAACTTTGGCTCTCACACAATAACAAAACATGCCAACTCTCCACTGTGAGCAAGAAGGGAAGGCAAGCAAAAAGAATGCATTTGGCATCTGGAATGATCCCGTGAGATGGTTCAGTGGGTACCGATTCTTGCCATCCAGCCTGACTGTAATGAATTATATATTCCTGCCTGCCCGTATAAAAACCCTGGTATTTTATCTGACAAGCCTAGATTGGGCGGGTTCTGAGCTATTCTAACTTACGTCCAACCCATAGCCCCCTTGTTACTCGCTGTTTAAGTCTCACCTCGGTTATTTCTGCTCCATCAGCCTGCCCTTGGGGCCTGCATCTCCTGGCCACGTGCTCATGACCTGTCTTGCCTCCTGGTGGCCTCCTCCTCTGTCTATCTCCTTTCTCCTCTCTGTGGTCTTTCTCGAGACCCCTCACTGGATTCTCAGGTCCTGCCTTTCTCTCTCAACTGCCCAATCACAGGCTCTAGCCTTTTTATTAACCAAAAGCTTTAAACCAGAGAGCAAGGTTTACACAACAAAGGCCAATGTGCATAAGAATTCACTGGTGGGGGGGGGGCCAACTAGATCTTGGGGTTCAGAATTTAGGGTCTGAATATACAGCAGCATCAAACTGACACCCAACCCCTGACTACTTGGGTTGGAACCCTTGGACCAACATGGTAGAAGGTGAGAGTTGACTGTCAACACTTCACCCTCTGACATGTACACTTCGGCATCTCCTCAAACAAATACATGTCGGCTGTTACTTTCTTGAGACACTGGACTCTTCTTGGGCTTCAAGCTTCACACCCAGAGTTCATGTCTCTGGTGGTTGTTTGCATTTTTTGGATCCACCTGACAGTTCTGCTCTGGCTATATATCAGGGCCGGAAGGATTTAAAAAAAAAAAGTGAGAAGAGCAAAGGAGACAGTGGAAATGGAGATGTTTAGGTTACACTTTGAATGATAGCCCCTCCCCCTCCGTTACTTCCCAGATAGGGTCTGTGTATCTACTAAGGCTGGCTTCCAATCTGCTGGGTAGCCAAGGGCATACTTGCCACACAAAGCCAACTTGCTATAACCTTGACATTCTGACCCTGTTTCCCCTCCTGAGTGCTGAGGTAGCCTTTCCGGGCTTCATGCATTGCTAGGTCACCACTGTACTAACTGACCTACCCTATGGCTGCCTTTAACTTTATACCCAATTCCAAGGCCAGTAAGTCAAGGCAGCTACTGCGAAGACTGACAACCTGAGTTCAGTCCCCACAACCCACGGACTCCTGCAAGCGCTGCCCGGCTACATACGAATTAGTGAATATGTAAAACAAACAAACAAACAAACAAACAAACACAAAAACAACTGAAGATGGAAAATCCTAAAGCCTTATAGTATGATCAATTTTTGTTTTTATGTAACATCATTTCCCATACAGGCCCGACCTCCTGTTGCATGTGTGCATGAGTACACTTGGGCCTCTGTGGTGTATGTAGTGTGTGCATGTGTGTGTGTGCATGTATATGGGCTTGTCCATGTACACATGTGCATGTGGGGACAGGCCAGAGGACAACCCCGATGTCATTCCTCAGTCCTCATGTTCTTAGTCTTTTGATCTCACACTCACAGGTGGGGTAAGCCAGTGAGCCTCAGATGTGCTTGTCCCTGCCTCCCCTCGATAGGTCATGGTCACAGTGCTTGGCTTTTTTGTGTGGGTACTTAAACTTGTGTGGAAAGCGCTTTACCAGCTAAGCTAGATTCCCAGGGATTTTTTTCATATTTTAGGTTGCAGTTTGAATTATAACCCCTTCCTCTTAGTTACTTTTCAGACAGGGTCTGTGCCTGATACACACACACACACACACACACACACACACACACACAATTAATATATTAGATATGTATTAAAGCTTTCCAGTCCATATTGTCATATTCAATTCTATTAGCCTGTTGTAGTATATATACATACTGGATAGGTTCAGGTGAGCGTTCTCACAAGAAGTGCCTCAGAAGAAAATGGCCTGTCAACCATCCAAATGAGATCCAGGAGTGTGCTGATTATATATTTGATTACAATAGGGGTGTGGTCCAGGCCAGTCTCAACTTTGCTATGTAGCTCATGCTGGTCTTGAACCCTGGTCCTCCCATGTCTACCTCCTGAGTGCTGAGCTTGCAGGTATGTGCCACTAAGCCTGTCTCAAGGGTATGACTCTTCATCTTTCCTTTCAATTGCCAACCTTCTCAACTGTCTGCACAGCGTGGAAGTGACTATCCATTCTTACCACAATGCATGGAGGTAGTGTTTGTCTATTTTTTGAACTCATTTGTTGACTTATTCATTCATTCACTCATTCACTCGCTCATTCATTCTGTCTATTAAAAGCAGCACTAAATTGTGTTAGCTCTAGAGTGCAAAATGGCCCTGGAGCCAACTCCTGAGTGCTTCAGCCCTTGGGGACTGTCACTCCGTAGTTCTCACATCTATTCAGGGTGGTTAAAGAATGTCTGAAATTGACTATAGTCTGGAATATAGATACAAAAGAAATATTTTATAAATTCTAATTCATATGCCTTTTGGAGATGTTTTGGTGTTTGTTTTGTTTTGTTGTTTGTTTGTTTGTTTGACAGAATGTCTCTGTGTAGCCCTGGCTGGCCTGGCATTCGTTGTGTAGCTCAAGCTAGCCTGAAACTCAGAGTGATCCACCTGCCTGCTTCCAGATGCAGCCATTCTTGGTGGGTATCAGCACAGCATGTCATCTCTTAGGGGACGTGTGTTATTATATGTGTACACAATATACACATACTTATGAAGGTAATATATGCACATTGTTAAAACATTTCAATCCTGCAGATGTATATGGCACAGAGAGCAAGGATGCCCAGGGATTAGGAGTACCCCCTCCGTCACCTCCAAACTAGGGAAGGCCACTCTTTCCCTTCCATTCTGTGGACTGAACAGTATACATGCTGGATTTTTATAGACGATTTGATGTAAAGCAGCTTGAGTCTTGTTCTGGAGCTCAACTTTTTCCTGCACATAATTAAGTGTATTTAAAATGATTTAAAATAAATTATGAGTCATACCTCAGCCTTTCTTTACCAGTGAAATGAAATGTGATGTGTCAAACTTGAGTTAAATCCATAATCTCCTTGGATGCGCTTTTGACTTGGAAGGCAGGCAGGCAGGCAGGCAGGCAACTCAGAGGCAGCTTCCTGCGCCATGTTGACATTCAACAGTGAGAAGGTCAGAGTAGGGAGATGATGTCAATATGTTCATCCCAAACTACAAGAAAGCTGTCCTGACACAGCTGCCATTTCCCTCTCTCTTGGGCTAGAAATGGGCCATTCAGACATTCCATTCCCTGATATGAATAGGCCAGACTTCTACAAAGGGCTGTTTTAAAGTAAAAATATAATCCTAGATTTTAGGTTTTGAAGACAAAACTCCACACACCAGTTAAGGGATTATTTCACACACACACACACACACAGAGAGAGAGAGAGAAATAAAATATAACAGCTGAGTTTTCTTCCACATGAAAATTACCAAATAATTGCCTGGAGTGTCACCATAAACATCAGAAGCTGAGCTTGGCCCTCAGTGTGCTTTTCCAGCCCTTTGCCAGAGAAGGTTTTCTGGAGGATGATCGGCAGCAGCTTTAAATATCAGATTCTGGGGAAATGTACTCCCTCTCCTCCTGTTCCTGTTCATTTCCTTATTGCCAAGCATAGTTGATACAAGACACAGAGAAAGTATAATGTCACTGTGACACCACACCTGGCCTACCCCATTTCCCACCAGGGACACAACCTCAGAATGGCCACAGCCCACCTGCACACATCCCAGGATGGCAAGTGTCACCCGGTCCACACATTTGGCAATGAAATAAGCAATACAGCAAGGAAAGGCGGGGCTTCTGTGGGACTCCGCCCTCGACATCACTTCTTCATGGGAAATATCCCTAAGACAAATGCTCACCAACAAAACCTTGAGTATCTGCTTTTAACAGGAGACATCAAAGCAGGTAATATATGAATCCTTTGGAAACAAGGAAAGGTGTAAGGAATCAAAAAGAGGGGCCACAATCACCCTGATTGTAATGGGGCCTACGTGTTTTTAGCCCTACCTTACCTACCATGTGTCAATCAAAAGCCCTACCTTACCTACCATGTGTCAATCAAAACAGAATAAAAAGCCAATTCTAGAAAAAAATTAAGAGAATTAAAAATTAAGAATTAAGCTGGGCGTGGTGGCGCATGCCTTTAATCCCAGCACTCGGGAGGCAGAGGCAGGTGGATCTCTGAGTTCGAGGCCAGCCTGGTCTACAGAGTGAGTTCCATGACAGCCAGGGCTACACAGAGAAACCCTGTCTCGAAAAAAAAAAAAAAAAAAAGAATTATTTCACAAGGCAGTTCCTATCTATGTCGAGCATAACTCAGTTTAAACTTTATATTGGCTTCCCATCCACGGCCTAAATGCTGTTAGAGAGAGCAGCCTTCCAGAGGCCATGAGCACACAACCTTCCAAAGCAGCAGCATTTCTTCTGGTCCACCAGTTGGCATCTGCACTCGGTCATATCACTCAGCATTTGGCAAGCTTTTTTACCCTGAGCTCTGGTCACTTCCCTTCAGAAGACCATCTGGAGAACAACCTGAAGGCATCATGATTTAAAAAAAAAAAGTGAAGCTGTCTGATGCCGGGTGGGATGTGCCTTGATGCTGGGTGGGATGCGCCGTGCGGGTGAGGAGAGTGTGCCTTAATGCTGTCAGAGTGAGCTGCGTCTTATTTGGGAAATGAGACAAAAATCTCTCCGTGATCAGCCACTCCATGTGACATCCCAACCCACACTCTGCTACTGACATTTTATCTCCCACTGAACAGCCCGGCTGGTGTAACATTTTCAGGATTCTTAATTTATGTCTTGCAGGATCTAAAATCAGAAGGCAGGGATTTTAAGAAAATAAGTAGTGTTGACAGGCATCTTTATACTTCAAGAAGCTGCCACACCTGATGCTGCTAGACACTGGGCAGCACTCCTACCTCTTCCAAATATGCCTGGAAGATAGGAGGAAGATGGGAGCTGTCCTAAACTGTTCACTTTTCTTATTCCGTATAAACCTAGGAAAACCTTTCCTGGCAGCCAGTATATGCTAGCAAGTTTCTTCTTCTTCTTCTTCTTCTTCTTCTTCTTCTTCTTCTTCTTCTTCTTCTTCTTCTTCTTCTTCTTCTTCTTCTTCTTCTTCTTCTTCTTCTTCCTCTTCTTCCTCTTCTTCCTCTTCTTCCTCTTCTTTCTATTCTCCTCCTCCTCCTCCCCCTCTCCCTCTCCTTCTTCTCTTCTTCGCCTCCTCCTCCTCCTCCTCCTCTTCTTGCTTTTCAACCTGTGGACCTGTGGGGTTGCCTGGGGGGGATTGCATATCAGATACCCTGCATATCAGATATTTACATATCAATTTATAACAGTAGCAAAGTTACAGTTATGAAGTAGCAATAAAAATAATTTTGTGGTTTGGGTTCACCACAGCATGAGGAACTGTACTAAAGGGTCGCAGCGTTAGGGGGGGTTGAGAACCACTGAATTAGAATAACCAATATCTAACTGTATTAATTAAGTAACCATGTTGTCTCAGGGTTTTACTTCTGTAAACAGATATCATAATCAAGGCAACTCTTATAAGGGCAATATTTAATCAGGGCTGGCTTACAGATTCAGAGGTTTAGTCCATTATCATCAAGGTGGAAACATGGCAACATCCAGGCAGGCATGGTTCAGAAGGAGCTGAGAGTTCTACATCTTCATCTGAAGGCTGCTAGTGGAAAACTCACTTCCAGGCAGCTAGGATGAGGGTCTTAAAGCTCACACCCACAGTGACACACCTACTCCAACAAGGCCACACCTCCTAATAGAGCCACACCCTGGACCAAGCATATATAAACCATCAAACAAGTTAATCAATCTTCTTGTTTATAGCCAAGTTCTGTGGAAAACCGAAAGGACAAAGCAGCAGCGAGGTCATGAACTTTGCATAAGCTTTATAATCTCCTCAATGGTTGAGTCTCTGGTCATGAGTAAAGGAGACAGGGTAACAATGGCTACCCCTCCATTGAAGAGGTAATGGGGTTTCAGAAAGGGTCATCATCAGGCTTAAATCATTCAGCTGTGGAGAAACTGGAACTCAAACAGCAATTGTGATTTTTTTTCTTAATTTTTGTTACATTATACCATGCCTTTGTAAAGGCATCACCCTGGCTAGACTTATGGCAGCTTGACACACAAACTAGTGTTATCTGAAAGGAGGGAACCTCAGTTGAGAAAATGCCTCCATAAAATCTGGCTGTAGGGCTGGTGAGATGGCTCAGCGGGTAAGAGCACCCGACTGCTCTTTCGAAGGTGATAAGTTCAAATCCCAGCAATCACATGGTGGCTCACAACCATCCGTAACAAGATCTGGCTCCCTCTTCTGGAGTGTCTGAAGACAGCTACAGTGTACTTACATATAATAAATAAAATAAATCTTAAAAAAAAATCTGGCTGTAAGGCATTTTCTTAACTAGTGATTGATGTGGGAAGACCCAGCCCATTATGAGTGGTGCCATCCCTGGACTGTTGGTCTTGGGTTCTATAAGAAAGCAGGCTGAGCAGGCCAGGGAAAGCAAGCCAGTAAGATCTGCCCCTTCATGGCCTCTGCCTCAGCTTCTGCCTCCAGGTTCCTGCCCTACTTGACTCCCTGTCCTGACTTCCTTTGGTGATGAACAGCAATGTGGAAGTGTAAGCCGCATAAACCCTTTCCTCCCCAACTTGCTTTTTGGTCATGGTGTTGGTTGCAGCAACTAAGCCTGGGTGGACAGTAACGTTGGATTACTCATCATTAGAAGCTGCTGGAATCTTTGCTGTCCAGGGTACTGGAGGTGCTGAAGACAAAGGCGGGATGCCAATTCACACCCTTGCTCTAGAGTGCTCAGCCTTGAGGCTTTTCTTCTCAGAATGGATTTATATCTATTTATCTGTACTCTTGAGCCTGGTGACTAACTCTGCCACTAATTGCTGTCCTCAGCAAGTTGCTTCATTTTTCTGTGCTGTACCGATTCTCGGGTTGTGAGGATTCAATGCACTTGGAGAAAATTCTAATGTCAAGCTTAGCATCATCAGCTATTCATTACCAATTTACACTTAAAATATAGTATGCATAAATTTATAATGTGTGTGCAAAAAACCTCTGCTTAAATGATGGGACTAAAAACTTGTTCCTGGAGATTAGGAAGCCAGCACACTCCGTTTATGCAGTATTTGATTCAGAGTGGAAGCTTAAGTCACACTGCACGGTGCAGAGTACAACCATAACTTGGAAGCTGTAACTGCGCATCATTCAAGCAGAAGGTAGAGATTTCACAAGTGTTCCCCGCCACCTCCCCTGCATGTGTTTATCTCAAAGAACAGGGCCCAGGTAGAGATGAGCAACTGAATGAATGCAGACAAAATCGCACTCTCAAAAGCGCAAGATGCACACACAGGTGCTTTAAGCTTGGATTAAGTGTATGTCTTCTGCACAAAGCCTACAGATTCTTCCCTCTTCTCCCCTCTCTCCCTTTCCTTCTCCCCTCTTTCTTTCCCTCTTCTTCCCTTCCTCTCTCCCTTCCCTCTTTTCTTCCCTCTTTCCTCTCTCTCCTTCTCCTCTTTTTCTCTTTATCCCCTTTTCTCTTCTCTCTCCTATCTCCCTCCCCCCCCCTCCTTTCCTGTCACTTTTCCTGGCATTGAGACAGGATTTTGCTTACAGGCGATGTGCTCACGGCTGCAAAGAGTTGTTCTTGTCTTAACTGAGGTGAAATTCCTAACAACCCTTGGTACATTAAGACCCTTCAACAGATACTAATAGCCCTGAAAAGGGGCGGGCCTGGACCTGATGAGACCCCACCCACGTCCTGGGCCCCGCCCCAGTTCCAGGCCCCGCCCAGACCGACTGTGTGGCGCTCTCAGCTGCCCTCTCTGTCCACAGGGCGCTTGCGCATCTGTCAAGGCGTCTTGGCACTGCCCACATCCAAATGAGTGGCACAAAGAGAAGCCTGAGTTTTCAGGAAGCCGCAACACAGCCTCTTTACATGTCTTTTAGAGTTCGTTTCTAGGTCTTGAGAGAGAGCGCGCGGTTTGTTTCCCCCCGACGTTGCTTAAGAGGCTGTGTTTTAAGTCAGGCGCTGTCTTAGACAGTCCGCATCTTGGATTAGGGTCCTTGCGCTGAGCTTTGGGCGGGCCAAAGGGGAAGCCGGGTCCTTTCCTAGGGCGGTCGCGCAGGCAGCGGCGGTGCGAAGCCGGCCTCCGCCAACATGTACTACAAGTTTAGCGGTTTCACGCAGAAGTTGGCCGGAGCTTGGGCTTCGGAAGCCTACACCCCGCAGGTACACTTTTGCCCCATCGCCTTGGGCCGGAGAACGGCGGCCCGAGGCGGGCAGTCGCGAGGTCCGAGCCGTGAGGGGCCCCTGCCGGCCGATCGGTCCGGCTTGCTGGGGTCTCCTGGTGGCTTAGCACGCGGGCTTGGAGCGGTCGCCGAGGTCTCTGGGGTGTGTGCTGCACCCTAGGCGAGGTTTACATGGCACAGAACTCAGGTCTGATACCTTGCGGGGGTCAAGGTGACCCCTGGGGTGGTTGCTTGTTTCAGGTGGATTTCCCGTAGAATCTGTGAAAGGTCGCAGAAGGTGACTTAACCGTGTTTGGGTTTCTGCTCTCCCTGGTTGAGGTGGTCTTTGTGAGTTCCCCAGAAAGCAGCTTTACCCAGCTACCAAATGGAAGACTGGGGAGGGCGGGATTGAGAAGCTCGCTCATAAGGCATGGGTCGTTTGTTTGTTTGTTTTGTTTTCCTTTCTATACTGGGGAAAGAATCGGAAGTGACAGCCAACGAGGTTTATGCTTTTGCTAGTTTTAAAGTGGCAGACGGTGACCGTTGACTACTGGGCAATCTGACATTATCCAGGTTCCAGTTAGATCCTATCAATGGCGTTCCCATCTCCAGCCTCAGTGTTGTGAAAATGTGGTATTTTAGAGTTCCATTTACACCGGGTTAGTACTGAATTTAGCAGCCTTAATTTAGTGACCTTGACTGCCCCTTCTGATTCAGAGCAGCATTAACTTGGGTTAAATGTGATGTGTCGAATGAGTAGCTTTTTTGACAGATGGTTGGTGCTAGATAGATGCTATATACTTCTCCTGAACTGAATCATTGCTCAGCATAGTACGAGAAGCCTTGGTGGGATACGAATCTGAAAAACCTTGACTAGTATAGTAAGTGACCTGTATGGGCTGTAAAAGAGATTGTCATTACTGCCTCTTTTCTACTCCTATGGGACACTACATCTTGTTTTGTTTTGTTTTTGTTTTTTCGAGACAGGGTTTCTCTCTGTAGCCCTGGCTGTCCTGGAACTCACTCTGTAGACCAGGCTGGCCGCGAACTCAGAAATCGGCCTGCCTCTGCCTCCCAAGTGCTGGGATTAAAGGCGGGGACACTACATTTTAAGGGAGAGTGTTTAAGTATGATTTCATTCCAAGATTAAATGTGCTTTCAGGATAGAGGAGGCCAAGAAGGATTTTATGGGAGGTTGAGGAGGAAAAGTCTTAAGGGTTTTTAGGTGTTCAGTTTCTAGTGCTATGTTGTGTCTGGTAATAGGCTCTTTGCTGCTGGAGAGATCATAAAGAAAAAAGAGAGACCATTGTTCCGTTACAGAAATGTGAGAGGAAATTCGCTCAAAGAACAGTCCAGTGTTAGAAGGGGAGCGAGTGTGATGGCAGTGAAAGCCAGTGTAATGAGTTGTAAGGAAAGAATTGCCAGTATGTTGACTGATTTCTTGACAGATGTAGGGAAATGGCTGTTTGCACTGTATCATAGTCTATAGTGTATTTTCAGTGCGTAGGGATGGTATGTTACTTTGGGCAAGGTTTGGCATGCTTATGCCATGTGACGCACTCCTTTATTAGTACCAGACCATTAATTATACCACCTGTAGGAAGGTCTCTCAAACTCGCTTTAAAATCCCTGTCTGCCTTCCTGTGTTGACATTTATCAGTTATAAATAGTTCTGCCTGTTTTTGAACACCGGTGAACCACAGAAACTTCTCTTTTGAGGTTCCTTCATGTTACAGTGTATGTGTGTTCCATCATATATGTCACAGTTTCTTTTGTGGTGGTTGTAGATGTGCTTTATATTATTTTATTTTTTATGTATATGAGTGTTTTGTTTGTGTGCATGTCTGTGCACCTCATGCATGCAGAAGCCAAAGGAGGTTCCAAATCTCCTGGAACTGGAATTACAGACAGTTGTGAGCCACTGTGTGGGTAGAGGGGGTGAAACTTGAGTCCTCTCCAAAGAGCAGCCAGTGCTCTTAACCTGCTGCGCCATTTCTCTTGTTTCTATAGATAAGTTTTTAGTGGAGTTGAAGCAAAGTGTAAGCTTTGTTGTTTAGAAGGAGAAAGTAAAAATTTGATTAAGTGACATTGAAGTGAAATTGATACTCAAAGTAGGGATTTCGTAACAGTGGCTTACATGGACAGGACTTTCAGGATGAGGTAGGGTTTGGTTGGCTTCCTTGAATTAGATTTCATCCTAATGCTAGAACTCCTTCCTTCCTTCCTTCCTTCCTTCCTTCCTTCCTTCCTTCCTTCCTTCCTTTTTTAAAGATTTTAGTATTTATTTATTTATTTTATGTATGAGTGCGCTGTCACTGTCTTCAGACACACCCAAAAGGGCATCTGATCCCATTTCAGATGGTTGTGATTTACCGTGTGGTTGCTGGGAATTGCACTCAGGACCTCCTTAAGAGTAGTCAGTGCTCTTAACCACTGAGCCATCTCTCCAGCCCTAGAATTTCTAAGTTACTCAAAAGCATTTTTGCATGTTTTTTATGGTTGTAGTGATTGAACCCAAGACTTCATATATGCTAGACAACTGCTTTACCACTCACTGAGCCACATCTCCAGCTTCTTACTTTCCTCAGACTGTTGAAAGAAGCAGGTTTGGTTGGGCATTATATAAATTGTAGATTCAGCTTCCACAGTCCCTGTAGGCTCACGGCCACAGATAGCACTGCGGGAACCAGGGAAGTTAAAACAAATGGTCAGGCTTTTCTCTCAACACAAGGGATTTACACCCATTTCCATCCAGAAAGCTGGAACTGGATCTATCTATTCAGTGACTTGGTAATCTTTTGCTATCTGTAGGTCCAGGCTTCACCCCAAACCCCACAGAATATTATGTCTATTCCAGACTTCTGAGCATTGTTTCTCAATCACTAGAACCCTTTTTTTTTTTGGACAGGGTTTCTCTGTATAGCCCAGGCTGGCTGTCCTGGAACTCACTTTGTAGACCAGGCTGGCCTCGAACTCAGAAATCCGCCTGCCTCTGCCCCCAAGTGCTGGGATTAAAGGCGTGCGCCACCACGCCCAGCCACTATAACCCCTTCTTATATGGGCAGAGTTCCCTTGTGCTTTGCAGAAGAATCTGACTTGCTTATTCCGCACCCTTCCTCCCTGGACCCTTATTCTGAGCACTGTTTCTCAGTCAATAAAACCCATTCTTATGGAATAGCATCCATTCTTATGGTCATAGCATAGGTACTTTGCTAAAGACATGCACTTTGCAAAAGAGTGTCTTAGTTTGGGTTTGGGTGTCTTCAGTTGTTAGTGTCTTAGCTAGAAGTGTTTATTGCTAAAGACCATGACCAAAAGCAGTTTGAGGAGGAAAGGGTTTAGTTTGTCTTAACAACTTCCCTGATGACTGATGAAATCAGAGTAAGAACTGAAGTAGAGGCCATAGAGGAACACTGCTTCTTACTTACTGTTGACAATGGATCCATGCCTTAAGCTTTGTTGTGGTAATTTTCAAGAGAAAGCTTTTGTCCATAGTTGTACTGTGTTTATTAAATATGTCAAAAATAAACTGCTCGGGGTCAGACTCTAGAAATTGAACCAGATTCCCCTCTTGCCTCAGGAGAATCACTCCTGTCTGCTCTAGCATTTTCAGGGACACCCCACCCCCACCCCCAGCACTCCCTCTCCGTGCTCTGATCTCCTCATTAGTAGCCTTAGTAGTATATTGTCTTCTTTTCTTGGGCGCACTGTAAAATGAAAATGTTTATAAAGTGAATAAATAACCAAATACGGACATGCTACTTCTGTAACAATAGCAGAGAGATTTGTAAATCAACTTGATGGCAACTAATTATTTGAAGAATACTTGATAATGGCTGATTAAAAAGCATTCATCTTTTTTGTGATGTGTGCTACAAATAAATGAACATGAAAAGGTACTTGACATTATAAGTCAATAGGGAAAAGCAAATCAAATACCACTTCATGTCTGCCAAAGTGCCTGTGATTAAAAGGCAGACAATAGTGGCGCACGCCTTTAATCCCAGCACTCGGGAGGCAGAGGCAGGCGGATTTCTGAGTTCGAGGCCAGCCTGGTCTACAGAGTGAGTTCCAGGACAGCCAGGGCTATACAGAGAAACCCTGTCTCAAAAAACCAAAAAAAAAAAAAAAAAAAAAAAGGCAGACAATAGCTTGTGGAAATGAAGATGTAAGGAAACCAGATGCCTACTGCATTGTTGGAGAGGTTTTAAAATGGTGTGGCCACTTTGGATTGTTCTTTGGTAGTGTCTTGGCTAGGGTTTATTGCTGTGATAAAGACCATAACCAAAAGCAACTTAAAGCTTGTCTTACTACTCTCCAGTTACTCTCAATCACTAAGTGAAGTTAGAGTAGGAACTGAAGCAGAGGCCGGAAAGGAACACTGCTTACAAGCTTGCTCCTCTTGGCTTGCTTAGCCTGCTTATAGCACCGAGGAACACCAATCCAGGAGTTGTACCACCCACAGGCCAATCTAGTGGGGGCATTTTCTTAATTGAGAGTCCCACTTCCCTGATGATTCTAGCTTGTGTCCAGTTGGCAGTTTCTTTTTTTTTTTCCCTTGTTCTGGTCAACCCTGCTCGCTCCGCTGGATCCCCGCTCACTCCCGCCGGCTCCGCTCGCTCCGGCCAGCTCCACTCCAGGGCCACCCCCGTACGGCCCCCCCCCCCCCCCCCCCCCCCNGTTGGCAGTTTCTTAAAAAGGGATATACAGTTTTACTCTATGACCCAGCAGTTCTAGGTAAGACACTAGAATGATGGTCTCTGTGGGGAACTGAGGGACAGGGGGATGGAGGAGAGCCTGAGCAAGTTTGAGTGTAGAGGTGAGTCATGAAGGGCCTAGGATAAAAGAACTAAATTTTGTAGGAAGTGAATAGGACATCGGATGCAGGAAGTTGGGTAGATGTGCCATCTTATTGATGAACAGCATTCTGGGCATGCAGAAGGAGTATTTAAGATGGCGTGGGACTGGGAAGGTGGCAGTATTCTCCATACAGATGGGGGTCCTGAGAAGTTGATAGTGAATTTGAGGCATTTGGAGTGTGAGGTGGCAGAGACATGGTGAGGATGCCCAGCTTCACTTAGAAAGGATTTGAGTCTTAGCAATAGACATGCAGGGAAGAGAGTCTGTATCTAGGAGACTCATCACTAGCAGGAACAAGCAGGCTAAGCAAGCCATGGGGAGCAAGGCAGTAAGCAGCACCCTCCATGGCCCTGCGTCAGCTCCTGCTCCAGGTTCCTGCCCTGTGTGAGTTCCTGTGCTGACTTCCTGCAGTGATGGACAGTGATGTGGGAGTGTGAGCCACGTAAACCCTTCCCTCCCCTCCCACTACAACCCCCCCCCCCAAAAGAGAAATGATTTGAGTCACTGAAGATTAAATCTGGTTTCCAGTCATAAATCAGAGGCGAACAGATTGATAGGTTAACATTTATAAACTGGGGCTGGTGAGATGGCTCAGCGGGTAAGAGCACCCGACTGCTCTTCCAAAGGTGATAAGTTCAAATCCTAGCATCCACATGGTGGCTCACAACCATCCATAACGAGATCTGGCGCCCTCTTCTGGAGTGTCTGAAGACAGCTACAGTGTACTTACATATAATAAATAAAATAAATCTTAAAAAAAATTATTAAAAAAAAACATTTATAAACTGTATTTTTTTTTTTTACTTTATGTGTTACTTATGAGAGTTTTCCCTGCATGGATATATGTATACCACATGCATGTCCAGTGTCCACAGAAGTCAGGAGGAAGCATTGAATTCTCTGGAACTAGAGTTAGTACCACATGAGTCTTTGGCAAGAACAAATGCTCTTAACAGCCTTCACTCTAGCCCCCGTTAAAAACATTTCTAAAGAATGAAATCATTTTCTATCACTACCCTCCTTAGATCTAAAGAGTAAGAATGCTGAACCAGTCAGCCTTAGGAGGAAAATCAGGGTCTTTTCTTTAAACATTTCAGCTGGAGGCTGGAGAGAGGCTATTCCATTAATTAATTCAGGAGTCCTAAGTTTAGTTGCCAATACCTGTGTCCATTGATGTTCAGCTACCTGTAACTCTAGCCTCAAGAGATCTGATCCTCTCTTCTGGGCTTCTCAGATACACCTGCATTCACATGTACACAGATGTGCCACTTCTCCCCCCATAAACACATAACTACATAAAATTTAAAAGTAAGGTTTTTTTTTTTTGTTTTTTTGCTTTTTTTAATTGGTGCACCAGCCCCGCCAAGCCTGCGTCTACTCACACTGCATTTAATAACTGTATTGTTTCTCTAAAAATTGAGCTCAGTGTCCTGATGTAGCTGAGTGATCGCAGCCTGGGAGGTAGAAGCAGGAGGATCAGGAGTTGAAGCTCATCCTTGGCTACAGAGGAAGTTCTAGGCCAGCCTGAGCTTCCTAAGACCCTATCCTAAACAAAACAAAACATACAGTTTGGAGCAGTTCGAGGCTGGAGGTAGCCCTGTCTTCAATTTCCGAGACACATTCCTTCCTTCCCTACTTTTTAGCAATTAGGAAGAATTTAAGAGTTGTGAACTGTTTTAGAGGTAGGGATTATGTACAGAATCAGCATTAAAAAGTATAGCCTGACATCACTTAATTTATTGACTCTTTCAGGGCTTTCCCCTTGCCACAGGAGGGAGGCTCTGCTGGCAAATGCCAGTTAGTAGACTTAATAGTCTGCTGTGTGGTGATGGCCGTAGTCTCTGCTGTGTGTGACGCTGTAGTCTTGCTAGTGCAGTTACCTGTCTGACCAATGTGTATGGAATGCGCTGTCCATCAGCTGCTTCTGTTAGTCTTGGGAATATGATTAGTGACCAAAGCATGACCAGCATCCTGTGTATGCGGGGCTTCTTTTGCATAAGGGAGATGGTAAATAAAGGGATGGAGGATGTTTAATGGTGGTTAAGTGCTGTGGAGAAAAACAAGGTGTTTGCAGGGCCAGGAGGAGGACATGGAGTTTTGCAAAGCTTGAGTTGAGCTGATGTGATGCTATAATTTTATCTCTCAGGAGGCAGAGGTAACAGGATCAGGAGTTCAAGGCCAGCCTGGTCTGCAAGTGAGTTAAAGGCCAGCTCAGGATACATGGACCTGTTTTAAACAGAAACCAAAACAAATTTTTTTTGAAAAGTTTCCTTCCCTAAGTTGATGAAAGGTGCTGGGGAAGCTGTGTAGACTCTGGAGAGCCTGCAGGCAGCCTGGGAGGTGCAGGGTTTAAGGAGGAGCTGAAGCAGGCAGAACTGGGTGCCGGGCAGCACCACAACTCCAAAGCCATTATAAGAACTAAAGTTTGGTTTTTGTTTGCTTGTTTTGGTTTTTTGAGACAGGGTTTCTCTGTGTAGCCCTGGCTGTCCTGGAACTTACTCTGTAGACCAGGCTGGCCTCGAACTCAGAGATCACCTGCCTCTGCTTGCACCACTCCCACCAGGTCTAGCTAGAACTTGGGATTTTGTTCTGTAAGATGGGCATCTGGGGAAACATAGGGGCTGTTGACTTTACATCGGAGGGTGACTTAGCGTGGTGCAGGGAGGTGAAGTATCATACCCATTCTTCATGGAGGGCCAACAAGCTGTACTGGGAGTGGACAGTGGAGTGAGAACAACTGAGTCTCATTGGGAAGAAGACAAAATAATTCATAATAATTGTAGGAATAAGATACTGAAATAAGGGCTGGAGAGATGGCTCAGCGGTTAAGAGCACTGACTGCTCTTCCAGAAGTCCTGAGTTCAATTCCCAGCAACCACATGGTAGCTCACAACCATCTGTAATGGGTTCCGAAGCTCTCTTCTGGTGTGTCAGCAATAGCCTACTCATATACATAAAATAAATAAACAAATCTTTTAAAAAAGATACTGAAATAAGGTGTAATTTTTAAAATGTGTTCTGATTTTTTATATTTTTATTTTTATTTTTTTTTTGGTTTTTTGAGACAGGGTTTCTCTGTTATAAATTTGAGAAATAAAGACTCGAAGAGTCAAGACTTCAAACTTCTTTTTTTTTTTTTTTTTTTGATTTTTTCGAGACAAGGTTTCTCTGTAAAGCCCTGGCTGTCCTGGAACTCACTTTGTAGACCAGGCTGGCCTCGAACTCAGAAATCCACCTGCCTCTGCCTCCCGAGTGCTGGGATTAAAGGCGTGCGCCACCACGCCCGGCGTTTAAACTTCTTTTAAACCTAACATTTTATTTTTATAAGTCTCAACTTTAAACTTTAGTGTGCAGTGCTGCTGTGGAGAACTGTGGGCATAAGTTACTTTGCACCTTTGTGTCTAAAGATAAAAAGCAAAACAGTTTCCTTTAGGTTTTGGTTTGTTTGTTTTTGTGGTGCTGGCTGCATGTACTAGGCAGGGACTCTGACAGGAGCTGTACCCTCAGCCTGCTCTGCTGCTCTTAGAAAACAGCAAGAAGGCAGCCCTGATCCAGCGCTGAGGCAGGGCAGGTGGGTCTGACTGAGTTCAAGGCTGACCTGTTCTCAGGAGCCTCGTGATCTTTGGAGGTTACACAGTTAGACCCTGTCTGAAACAACACGGCCCTTCCAGTGGCTTATTGAGATGTAATCAGGATGCTGTACATGCAGTTCAGCCATTTTGAGGCCAGGGGTTGGAGGCCAATCTGAGCTTATAGCCAGCCTCCCAAGTGCGCCTCAACCCCAGCTCTATCTATAGTAAGGGTTATTTTTAGCCAGGAGTGATGCCACATACTTATTAGTCCCACCTCTTGGGAGGCAGGAGAAGGTGATCTTTATAAGTTTGAATGAAGCCAGCTTGGTTTATACATCAAATTCCAGGCCACTCTCCAAACATAAAAAAGGTTTATTTTTATTGATTTTAAACTGTATGTCTGTGTGTATATGTACACCTGTGTTTGGGTGCTTGTATAATCAAGAGCTATCAGGTCCTCAGAAGCTAGCGTTTCCGGTGGCTGTGAGCCATGCCATGTGGGTGCTGAGAACTGAACTTGTGTCTTCTGCAATAGCAATGCATGCTCTTTAATGGCTGACCCTTGTCTCCCGCCCCCACAGTTAATTTTAGAACACTTGTATAACTTCAAAAAGAAAGCTGTCCTCCTCATCCAGCACCCTCTTGTGCTAAACAGCAGTCCTCTATCCCTGTTCTGCACTGCTGTTAATGGCATCATGGAATGTGTAGCCCTGGCTGTCCTGTAACTCGCTCTGTAGACCAGGCTGGCCTCTCTCTACCTCAGAAATCTTCCTGTCTCTGCCTCCTAAGCTCTTGGATTAAAGGTGTGGGCCACCACAGTGTAGTCGTACTGTGGATTCTGTGCGTGCGTGCGTGCGTGCGTGCATGCATAGGTAAGCCAGAGGTCAGCCTAGCTCTCAGGAGCCATCCACTTTATGTATTTATTAACAGTTTCTCACTGGGCCCTGGCGCTCTTTAATTAGACTGAGTCCCAGGGATCTGCCTATTCCTATTCTGCCTCCCAGTGTTGGGATTACAGGTGATGCAGCCATCCCCAGCAGCTTACATCGTGCTTGGGAGTGAGTGAGCTCAGGCCTCCTTCCAAGCAGGGGCACTTTACTGCCTTACCTAGCTCTGCCTTAGTACATCAGCTCAGACAGATGAGAAGAGGGGATGCGGAGTCCTTGTAGACAGTACTTCTTGAAGCTCACACGGGGCCTTTCTTCTTGTCTTTCCATCTCACTGGTAGAGTTCTTGACAGTTTGCTTTGGAAAGCTACTGAGGGTATTGTGTCAGAGGGTTGAGACCCACCCAAAGGCCCCTAATGCAAGTGGCAGAGACCCTGTTCCGGCCCTTCCACACTAGTGCTGCCCAGACAAGCTCATGGCTTCTGTTGCCTTTTGCTGTCCTGCAGGGGTTAAAGCCGGTTTCCACAGAAGCACCGCCTATCATATTTGCCACACCAACCAAATTGACCTCCAGTGCGACAGCATATGATTATGCTGGGAAGAACAAAGTTCCAGAGCTGCAGAAGTTTTTCCAGGTGAGTGAAGATGGGAACACAGAACTGTGAAAGGCACACACACATGTGCTGGCTGGGAGCTTCTGAGACTGACTTGACTTTAGTGTTGTTTTCTCCCCAGCCTCTTTTTCTTAAGGAGAACTCTTTACTTCAGTTTGGTCCGTTGACTAATAATGGAACCTTTGTACAGGTAGATGTTGGTAACAGGGGCGTGGCTAATGACCTCATTGCACTAACATAGATTTCAGACTGCTCGTAATCATTGAGAACACAGGCGCATGTGTAATGAATAACCCTGAATCAGCCAGTATCTATTAATGCTTGCCACACATGCAGTGACTTCAGAAAAGTCTGTCTCTGTGTGTCGGTGTTTCTGTCTGTCTGTGTAGAGATCAGGAGAGGCTGTTGAACTCCAGGAGCTGAAGGTACAGGTTGTAGGAACTGATCTAAGAGCAGCAATAGCTTGTAACTGCTGGGCCGTCTTGCCAGCCATATGCAGTGACTTTTGGCAACCAGTTTTCTTCTGTTTGGCTTGCTTGGTGCTACTGTTCACTACGCTACTGGTGGAAGTTGGGAAGCCCTCTTAGGTAGGTCATCAACAGACAGAAGCCCGAATTGACACTTGAATGTGATTAATTTGTTTAGAGATAATCAAGAACCTAGTCAAGTGCTGGGGAGTGACAGCCCACAAGAACCTAGTCAAGTGCTGGGGAGTGACAGCCCACTACAGCTCTCCTTACAAGGTTGCCTCCCCCGCAAGAGTATATCCAGGTTCAGGTCCATCCTGGCTGTAGAGCACGTTCATGTTGTTTTAAATCTAATGAGTGAGATTTAAGGAGCCTTTGGAGGCTGCACAAAATGAGTTTAGGATCCTACAGAGTCTTTATCTTCAAATGTTCCCAGGGCTCTGCCCTTGCCGACCGAGACTGTGGTACAGGCCTTAGAAACATGGACTTGGCTGTAGAGAGTGACTGCAGGCTTATAAGGAAGTACGCCCGTGTTGTGCCACACTGGTGCGTCTCAGTCACCCGCTCTATTGTGATTGTGGAGTAGTTTTCATGATGGACAGAATTTTCTTCTTCAGTTTGTAGTAAAATCTGTTCTTTCCAGCCAACTCACTGTCCTTTCTTGCTTTGCAGAAGGCTGATGGCGTGCCCATCCACCTGAAACGAGGCCTTCCGGACCAAATGCTTTACCGGACCACCATGGCTCTGACAGTGGGAGGGACCATCTACTGCCTGATCGCCCTCTACATGGCCTCGCAGCCCAGAAACAAATGAGTTTGCCTGTGGAGGACTGGTTTACTTTGTGGCACAAACCCTTTGAATTTTCACATTTCATGTTTTCCACTTGGATAGTCTACTTAACATTTTGCAAACAAAAGAAAAGAAAAGAATACATTGTTTTGATTTGATTATGGTGTGCAGATGGCCTGTCAGATGTCAGACCTTGTTTGACAGTTAAAACTGTTGTGTAAGAGCCGGGCGTGGTGGCGCACGCCTTTAATCCCAGCACTCGGGAGGCAGAGGCAGGCGGATTTCTGAGTTCGAGGCCAGCCTGGTCTACAAAGCGAGTTCTAGGACAGCCAGGACTAAGCAGAGAAACCCTGTCTCGGAAAAAAAAAAAAAAAAAAAAAAAACTGTTGTGTAAGGAAATGACACTAGGCCGTCGCTGAGCAGTGCTTCTGCTCCTGACTTCCCTGGAGTTCTGCAGGAAAGTTGCTCTTCATGGCCAGCAGTGCTCAGGGCCTCCGGGACTCAGGCAGGCCTCGTCTAAGCAGGAAGCCGTGTCTAAGCAGCAATCGCAGAAGCCATTTGGGTGAAGATGTGAGTGAGGAAGGAAAACAAAAGCCAGGGACAGGTGGTGATGTCAGGGCTGGAGTGAGCATGAGGGAGGGGCTGCTCCACCTTGCAGAAATGTTAAAAGGAATGATTTGCAACCTGCCTGTATTTGAGGCAGTTTGTTTCCAAGGGTGTTTGCCTCGCCTGGACCTTAGGGAAATGTGTATTTGTTCATCTTGGGAAGGGCACCTGTCAGTGTTGCACTTTAGACAGCTGTACCAGGAATCCTCCTTTAATAATGTTGTGGCTTTAAGTTATGATTTACTTGGCTGTGGAATAAATACATGAATGAATAAAGATTTTTAGTTTGTTTTTTGTTTTTGGGTTTTTTTTTGGTTTTCCGAGACAGGGTTTCTCTGTGTAGCCCTGGCTGTCCTGGAACTCACTTTGTAGACCAGGCTGGCCTCAAACTCAGAAATCCGCCTGCCTCTGCCTCCCAAGTGCTGGGATTAAAGGCATGCGCCACCACGCTTTTTTTGTTGTTGTTTTTGAGCCAGTGTCTTGCTCTGTTTCATTGGCTCACCTGAAACTCACTCTGTAGATCAGGCTGGCCTCAAACTCACAAAGATCTGCCCACCTCTGCCTTGGGAGTGCAGGGATTAAAGTGTGCCCCTCCATGCACAGCTTCAAAGTTCTTTTCAATTGAGCAGTTTTTCAGAAGAATCACAGGGGACTGAGGGTCCCTAAACCTGAGCTTTGATTTCTTTTTAATTAGCCACCAAGTCTTTTTTTTTTTTTTTTTCCGAGACAGGGTTTCTCTGTGTAGCCCTGGCCGTCCTGGAACTCACTCTGTAGACCAGGCTGGCCTCGAACTCAGAAATCCACCTGCCTCTGCCTCCCAAGTGCTGGGATTAAAGGCGTGTGCCACCACCGCCGGGCCTTTTATTTACTTTTTAAAAAAGATTTCTTTATTTATTATATGTAAGCCTGATGCCCGTGAAGGTCAGAAGAGGATGCCAGATCTCCTGGGACTAGAGTTTCACTGGGTTGTGAACCTTCCCAAAGGGAATTGAACCTTCTGCAAGATCAAGTGCTCTTAGTCACTGAGCCATCTCTCCAGCCCCAGCTCCATCTTTACAAGACAGTTTCTCAGAGTCCAGTAATAGGATTGTTGATTTCCATGTAGTTCTTAAGTCTCCCACGTGCTCCTTAGTGAAAAGGTCCTGTAAAATGCACAGCTCACTTAAGACA
Organism: Mus minutoides; assembly: GCA_902729485.2. Classification (NCBI taxonomy): domain Eukaryota; kingdom Metazoa; phylum Chordata; class Mammalia; order Rodentia; family Muridae; genus Mus; species Mus minutoides. Next base: position 1,123,449 of record LR749766.1, read on the forward strand.
CTACTTATCCCTTTGTTAGACCCTAACCCTGACCCTGACCCTGACCCTGACCCTGACCCTGACCCTGACCCTGACCCTGACCCTGACCCTGACCCTGACCCTAACCCCTAACCCCTAACCCTAACCCTAACCCTAACCCTAACCCTAACCCTAAGCAGGCATCATGCACATAAACTGATGTCATAGCAGAGAACAGCGCCCTCTTGAGAGAATTGTGGTATTAGCTCACACCTGTCCTCATACTCTGGAGGCTGAGGCAGGATCAGAAGTTTGTGACGTGAGCTACAATAGACCCTGTCCCCCCAAAAACATGCAATAGTGGAAGATTTTTAATAAACTAATAGGGCTCGGTGATTAAGAACTTGTGTGTTCTTCTAGAGGACCTGGGTTCGTTTCCCAGTGCCCACATAAAGTTTATCACCATCTGTAGCTCCGGCTCCTGGGAACCTGTCACTGGAATCCTGGGAATTCTGGCCCTCTTCAGGCACCAGGCATGCACATGGTGATAAACATACACCCTTACACAGAAAAGAGTTTTGTTTCTAATTTAGATTTATTTATATGTACTTGGCCTGCATGTGTATATGTCGTGGTGCCCAAGGAGATTAGAAGAGAAAACAGATCCTGGATCTGCAGTTATGTGTGGATAGTTGTGAGCTACCAGGTAGGTATTGGGAAGGAAACCAAGTATGTCAGTTTGAATAAGAATTGCTCTTATAGGCTCAAATGTTTGACTGATTCGTCACCAGGGAGTGGCACTGTTTGAAAGGATTAGAAAGATTAACAGGTGTGACCTTGTTGGAGGAAGAGATAGGCTTTGAAGTTTCAAAAACCCAAGCAAGGGCCACAGTCACCCTATCTCAGCCTGGGTCCTCCCCCCCCCCCGCCCCCGCCCCCGCCCCCCTCCTGCTGTAGCTCAGTAGCTTGCCAACCAAAAAGTGTGAATTGTGACTACTTAAAAGATGAGGGGTGGGCGGGAGGGGAGGGGACACTGGGAACACCACCAAAGAAAAAGCCTCTGGGATGTTTTTCATTTGGTTTCTCAGGATTGTTTCTGTCTTAGTTGGGGTTTCTATTGTGATAAAATAGCATGACCAGAGCACCTTGGGAAGGAAAGGATTTATTTTACAGTTTGAGGGTATGGAAAGTGCTGTCTGCCGCCGCCTCGCTTCTGTCTTGTTCAGCTTGCCTTTTCTGTAGTCCCCAGGGCCACCCCCCCAGGGATGCCAATGCCTACAGTGAGCTTGGGTCCCTCCGCACCAATCATAAAGCAAGAAAATGCTCACAGACAACATGAGTGGAGGTATTGTCTCAATTGAGAGTCCTTCTCAGGGGGCTGGAGAGAGGGCTCAGCAGTTAAGGGCACTGGCTGCTCTTCCAGAGGTCCTGAGTTCAATTCCCAGCAACCACATGGTGGCTCACAACCATCTATAGGGGGATCTGATGCCCTCTTCAGGCAGGGGTGGGGGCTGTATATGCAGCAGAGAACTTCTACATAAAATTAAAAAATAATAAATAAAGTCTTTCCCAGATGACTAGTTGTATGAGGATGGCATGAAGCTGGCGATTGTCAGCTTGACATCAGCGCAGCATTTATAAACAATAACCTTTGCTTTTTTGTTCGTCCTCAAGATCTCCTATTACAGTAACAATATAAAGCATTCCAAGTTTTAGCCGGGGAGTGGAGGGTACGCCTTCAATCCCAGCACTCGGGAGGCAGAGGCAGGCAGATTTCTCTGTTCCAGGCCAGCCTGGTCTACGGAGTGAGTTCCAGGACAGCCAGGACTACACAGAGAAACCCTGTCTCGAAAAACCAAAAAAAAAAAAAAAAAAAAAATTGGAGGTTTAAAGTCCCACAGCCTTTAAATTTAGTAGCTCTGAGTTCAAGAGTGGATTTCAGAACCACAGAGAAACTTCATCTCAACAAACAGATTTAATCTCTTCAAAATATCCAGTTTCTCTTACATTCCAAAGTTTCTACTGCGATCTCCTTTGGCACAGTGACCATCTAAATCAAGGTAGACCAAGTACAGCAGTGCAGATAATTCTGTCCAGTGTCTGGAATTTATTGACAATCTTTTGGGCTCCCAAGGGCCTGGGTGTTTTTATTTCTCTAGCTCTGCCATTTAAAGCACACACAGCTTATTTCCAAGGCTCTGACTGACTCTATACTCTATACCATACCTGCTTGGGTACTTGGGTAGTGGTTCCAAGGCACTGACATCTCCAAAATGTTGGGCTTTCCACTGCAGCTGGGCTCCAATGTCACAATAATCTCTCCTGGGTTCTCTTCAGGGACTAACTCGGCCATGTGTTGCCAAGCTTCAACCTTTGTCCCTTCTATCCTGGGGTTCCCACTGCTCCCGAGGCTGTACCTACACCGATGACATCTGGCCTCTCACAGTGTCAAGCCTCAGTTGTTCTCCACAATCCCTTCATGCCTTCAAAACCAGCACCACCCAGAAACTTAGACATTGCCAAGTTAGGCTGAGACAGCACAAGGTGCAGCAATGGCTGCCTCCGGAATACAGCTTCTGTGTGCTGACCCCGAGGAAGCTTTCTAAAACATTTTCCCTCAGTGATGCTTGTCTCTCAGTCAGCTGGAGCTTCAGCCCCAACTGAACAGCAAAGCAAACATTTCACTTTATTGGTTATTAAGGCAAAGTAGCACCTGGTTGGCCTTGATAGGAAGTCCACAAGCCAGTCCTCTGCTGTCCACATCACTCTCAGCATTATCTTAGTGCCTGCAACAGCTTTTCCAGCCCAAAGTTCCAAAACTCTCAATCCTTCCCAAAACCATATGATTAGATCTGTTACAGCAACACCCCACTTCTGATACCAATTTCTGCCTTTTTTTAAAAATGTTTTTATTTTATTTAGTTTATGTGAGTACTCTATAGCTGTTTATAGACACACCACAAGAGGGCATCTGATCCCATTATAGATGGTTGTGAGCCACCATGTGGTTGCTGGGAATTGAACTCAAGTCCTCTGGAAGTGCTAGCAGTCTGTGCTCTTAACCTCTGAGCCATCTCTCCAGCCCCCAATTTCTGTCTTTGTTAGAGTTTCTATTGCCATGATAAAGCAGCATGCCCCAAAGTACCTCAAAGAGGACAAGGGTTTATTTTACCTTTAATTTACAATCCATCATCCAGGGAAGAAGGCAGGAACGGAACCTGGAGGCAGGAGCTGGTGCAGAGGCCCTGCCCTGGAGGAGTACTCTCTCATGAACTTACCTCTCATGGCTTGCTCAGTTTGCTTATGGCAACCAGGACCACCTGCTCAGGGGACATATTACCCATAGGTTGTTAGTCCCTCTCACATTGATCATCATACCAATTCAGAAAATACGCCAGAGGCTTGCTGACAGACAAAGCTTGGGAGTCATTTTCTCAACCGAGAACCCCTCTTCCCAAGTGTCTCTAGCTTGTGTCAAGTTGACATGGAACTAGGCCAGGATGCTTGGTAAGGTACTTGCCTAGTATGGTGGCAATGGTCCCAACAGCTGGGAGGTGGTGGCACACACCTTTAGTCCCATTACTCAAGAGGCAGAGGCAGACAAAGTTTGAGTTTGAGGCCAGCCTGGTCTATAGTGAGTTCCAGGACAGCCAGGGTCCCACAAACCCTATCTCAAACAGACAGAGTTGCTGTCGTCATTGTATTTACGATGCCTGTCTCTCCACAGCAATAAAACACTAAGACACTTAGCATGTACAAGGCCCTAGGTTTAATCCCCAGCTGTTTCCAAGAGGAAAAAACAAATCTCTTAGCAACCTTAACTCCTTATAAGTCTGTGGGAGGGGCAGTGTCTCACAGGCCCCTCCTCACTTCCAAGATGAAAACTCTGTGCCCAATCTTGTGCATTTTGTGTGTGTGAGATTGCAGTTGCTGGGAGTTCAAGAGGACACCCTGTTGTGATCATAAAAAGAGAAAGAACTGTTAAGGTGTTGGGGAAGGGAGTGCCTCAGTGGGCCCATGCGGAGGTATACCTTCCCACTGAGAGACCAGCCACGTAATAAAGTTTATTCAGGGCATGGGGAGAGGAATTAAGAGGGTAGCAGAGGCAGAGAAAGGCAGAGAGAAGGAGAGAGAGAAGTAGAGGTCAGCCATGACCACGTGGAGTGAGGGGGGAGGGAATGAGGAGCAAGGGAACGAACGAGAGGCAAGAGCGCTTAAGAGAGTGAGGAGTGGGCCAAGCAGCCCCTTTCATAGGGCCAGGAGGAGGGTCTCAAAGCCCACACCCACAGTGGCACACTTCCTGCAACAAGCCCACGCCTCCTAATAGTGCCGCTCCCTGGGCCAAGCATATTCAAACCACCACAGCAGGCATGGGTTCTTGGCTGAATTTGACCAGGGTTAGCATCCTTCAATCCCAACTGAAGAAGCAGCTGTTCACCCCTCTGTGAGTCATGCCACTGTTGTGCCAGTAGGCACATCTTGCCTGGCATGTTGGTAGTTGTACTGGCTGGCTTTGTGTGTCAACTTGACACAGCCTAGAGTTATCACAGAGAAAGGAGCCTACTGGAAGACAAAGAGGGGGTGTCTGTGTGTATGGCCTCCAGAAAGTATTAGGCCATACCTGCGTGCACAGCGGGTGTTAGGTGGTGATCTGGTAAGTGCTGGAGCAAATTTAGTTTGTTTTATCTGCACTGCCGGGTCATTTGTGCTCCTTAAGCCTTTGCCCAGCCTTTAAGGTCTCCCAGGGGCTCATAAACACCGACTTTGGCTTCTGCTAGTTTTTCTCCATAGAGACCCACACTGTACTCCAACACATTGCTTTCAGGTGACACGGACAGCCCCTCCCCCTCCTCGTCTGCCTTTCTTGTTTCTCATACTCTCCTAATTGTTTTCATACTTGATGAACCTGATACTAATGTAGACCATCCTAATGAAACCTAATGTTAAAACCTCCCAAGTCGCCGGGCATGGTGGCGCACTCGGGAGACAGGCAGGCAGATTTCTGAGTTCGAGGTCAGCCTGGTCTACAAAGTGAGTTCCAGGACAGCCAGGGCTATACAGAGAAACCCTGTCTCAAAAAACAAAAAAACTCCCAAGTCAGTTATACCTTGTAAAGACTATGGCCCACTATGGAGCTCAGGAAAGCCACCAGTGCCCAAGTCCCTGCTGAATTGACTTATTTGGGGGGGGGGGGCACGTGAGGGTTTCGAGACAGGGTTTCTCTGTATAGCCCTGGCTGTCCTGGAATTCATTCTGTAAACCAGGCTGGCCTTGAACTCAGAAATCTGCCAGCCTCTGCCTCCCAAGTGCTGGGATTAAAGGCATGTGCCACCACTGCCCAGCTCGTATGTATCTTCTAGGGCATGAAATTCATGGGGCCCTCAGCCAGAGCTAGCTAGTGTCCCTAATGACCTACATGAGTCTATTTGTGACTGAATTCTCTTGAATTTCCTTACATTAAGCTGCCAATATATCCTGAGGGAGGTGACTCAAGTCCTTTCCTTCTGGCCACTGTTGACTGTTTATAAATCACAATGCCCCTGCCTTGTGATTTATAAACAGTCTGAATGATGGAGCATTAATTAATATGTCTAACTTAGGGGAGTTCAAGAGGCTTTGTCGTACTGAACCAAGCAACCGCCATCTTGGGGTGTTGAACTCCTCCCACTTACAAAAGTAGTATTCCAGCTGGGCTGGTTGCCTGTTTACATCTGTGGAAGGGTGGGGAAGGTCACAAGCCTCTTACCTGAGTACCCAGCTGCTCCGTACACGGGTGTATGCAAATCTGCCTTAATTGCTCACAGCCTAGGGAAGAGCTAGAATATTTAGGTTCAGAAGGTTGGGGAGGGGAAGTTCCTCCTGTTGTAGCCATGGGAGAGCTCTCATCCCTCCTAACTAAAGGCTTTCCAAAAGCAGCATTTTTGAGAAAGGAGTACCCACAAGTCACAAGCCCTGGAGTAACCCCTTACCTATGCTCTGTAAGGAAGCCCAAGAAACTCATCGGGAAGAGGAGGAGGAGAAGCTCGCTCTCCATCTGCGAAGGAAGTTTAGCAACAGGGCAACAGCCCTGTCATGCCTGGAAGACGGCATTGAGCAGCGCCTGCACTCCTAGCTGGTGAGAATTTTTGTTTTACAATTCGGGTCTAGTCAAAATGTGTAATAACGTGTAATTTTCATAGATCCGCTTAGTCTCCTTTAATCCAAACCAGCTCTCCGGCGTCCTGACGACTGCCCAGGAACCCAGGGAAGCTGTTTGTGGCACACCTGTCCACTTGAATTTGTTTGATGGTCTCCCCCTTACAAATGACGCATTTACTACTTATTAGGTGGTTCTTGCTATAGTTTTGGCGATTGAAAGCTGACATTTCCTTACAGTGTTATTGGACAGATTTCTGCCCCCCAAAGATAACCTTTTCCCTTTGTGATTATAAGTTGTCTGCGGGGTGACTGAGATGCTACAAACCCACGCTCAGATGCACAAGCAGCCAGGCTGTTAGTGGTCTCTAGGGAATTTTGACTGAATTGTTACTAAAGCAATTGCAAAATGTGTTTTTTTCTTTTTTTCTGGGGCAGGGCTTAGTGGTAAAAATGCTTATTGCCTTTCCAGAGGACTCAGGGTTGGTTCCTAAACACTGTGGGATAATCTCTTGTGCATTTATGTGGCAGCATCAACTGTCAATAAAGCCTGAAGGCAGGAAGTAGGAGGTGTGAGTTTTGGTAGAGAGATTAGAACTCTGGGAGATAATCAGACGTGGGAGATTTGCCCTGATTCTGAGGAAGCCAGACACGTGAAACTGAGGGAGCTGTGTGGAAGACATACTTCTAGTGGATTCTATAAGTTACGAGCTAGTGGAGGGGGAGGGGGATGAGCCAAAGTTATGGTTTAGGTGTTTATTCATAAATAGCCTCCCCCACCCCCAAGTCATTATTTAGGAACTCGGGCTTGGGTGGAAAAACCCACAGTTATAAAGCCCCACGTGGCAGCTCACAGATAATCTTAATTCTAGTTCCAAGGGATCTGATGCCCTCTTCTGGCTTCCACAGACATCAGGCAAAACATTCATACATATAAAATACAAATAAATCACCTTTTAAGAAGGTATTTATTTATTTATTTAATTTTCTGAGAGACAGCTCAGTAAATGTTTACTCCTCATGCAGAGGACCAGAGTTGGTTTCCAGGTGGCTCACAACGCACCTAGAATTTCAGTTCCAGTTGATCAGACGCCCTCTTCTGGCCTCTGCAGGCACTGTGCTCCCGTGCACACACACAGGCGTATTTTAAAAAACAATGAACGTGAGTTCCTATGCTGTTGCTCCTGCTACATTGTTGCAATGTCTATCCTCCCTGATGGTGAACATGTAAGGATTTTATTGTAACTTCTTTTTCATTCTCTAAGTCATCTGTTCATTATTCATTCTGATGCCCAACTGCAGCCCAGGTTGGCACGCTTTCCACTGGCCAACAGAAGACGGTCTCCATGTTGACCTTGTATTGTCTCCACCCTTATTTCTTTGGCTTGCCACCAGGTGTTTGCTGTACATAAGTGTGAATGCATTTGCCGTGTCTGTTTAGTTTTCGCCTGCTACTGTAACCCCCACACGTTTCTCCCCCCCCCCCCCCCCCCCCCCCCCCCCCCCCCCCCCCCGTTTTACAACTCCATTACGGTTTGCTTTAGTCTCCTCATTGTGTGCTGCTAATTTTTTCATTTCATTTATTTATTTACTTATTTGTTTAAACTAATTAGAGTCATCTCAGAAGAGAGACCCTAAATTGAAAAAACAATGCCTTCATCAGACTGGCCTGTGGGCCTTTTGCTTGATCAATGATTGGTGTGAGGGTCCCATACACTGTGGGGGCCGCCATCCCTGAGCAGATGGTCCAGATTGTGTACAAGCAGACTGAAAAAGCCAGGCGGTCAGTAGTATTCCTCTACAGCCTCCATATCGGCTCCTGTCCTGGCTCCCCTTGATAATGGACTTCAACCTGTTAGATGTAATGAACTGCTCTGCCCCCTAAGTTTTGGTCATGGCATCTCATAGCATCAGAAAAGTAGCTAAACATGCAGGTCTTAGGTTTTTGCTTTAGCCCTGCACTACCTTCTCTGGCTGGTGTCTGCTACACGGATGAACACACATTAGAGGCATGACTTCTAGAAGCGAGGTCTCAGGTGGAGAGATGGGGCTGGTTCGTGTCTAGGTCATGAGAGTGCCTGATCCTCTTTGTCAGTGGAGTACAGCATCTACCTTTTGGATGTTTACCAATCTGAGATATAGTAAAATGTCTTTGTGGTTTAAATTACCCTCTTATTGTAGTTAGTGACATTCACTATCTTTAATGCTTTGAATTCCTTTTCTCGTGGAGAGGAAAGCTGTGTTTCTGCTTTTGTGAACTATTTCCATGCTCTGTCTACTCGACTCTGGAGTGCTTCTTGATGTTGCTGGAAGTGTCACTGGACTTCTTCATGGACAATCTCTAGTATCACCTGTGTCAGTAAATCCGTCATACCGGATGCCAGGGAAGCTGGGCCTCAGAAGGGCTGTGTTCAGGATAAGGCAGCAGTCCTTTGCAATGTACCTCGGCTGTGCAGCTAGCTAATGTCGTCAGCAGGGCAGGCTCTCTTTCTCATATGTATGAAAATGGCCATCTAGCCAGCAGAACCCAGCTCTAAATCCCAGTCTAGGACACCTTAGGTGGCCTTCACTGAGCAGTCAGCAATCTGAGGATACAGGACCCATGCTGGATAGTTGCCCAGGCCTCCCTGTTCTTGTTCCTAACCATAGGCTCAGCCCCTCCCATTATGCATCCTTCAACCCATCACATATCCTTCATTACCCTATTTCTTCCCTCCCTTAAGCTCTCTTTCCCACTCTCACGATTCCATCTGGTTTTCATAACCTACAAATACATATATATAAATACCCACATACACATAACTGATAAATACACACACATAAATATCCACATGTATAGGAATACATACTTATAAATACCCACATACACATAACCTACAAATACACACATGTAAATACCCAGCTGCCTGAAGCTCCCATCTTTGGGACTTGCTCACGGACACTGGGGAGAACTGGGCCTCGGACTGAGGCCATGGGGTATTGGGAGAGGCTGAGGTAAAGCGAAGGGAGAGCTGAGGTGGCCTAGGCAAGCCTAGTGGTGTTCTAGGAAGTCCTCATTCTTGAGTGCTGGTGACCTTGCTTGGGGCTTGGGGGCTGGATGTAGTGTCCATAGCAGAAGACAGCTTCTGTGTACCTGCTGCTGGACTCCTGGTTATCAAGTATAGTTTACTTCTGTCTCTTTCCAGTTGGTTATAGATCTCATGCCAATGTCTATGCCAATACAGGGTTCCTCAAGGTAAGCTCCAGGACCCCACATGCATAAAATTTTAAATTTGCCTTCCGGTTCAGAGTCCTCAGCTTCTATTACCCTTCCTACAGTTGAGCAGCCTGGGACCTGGCTTTAGGGCTTCCTGCTGCTGTTCTATGCAGCCGTCCAGCTCGACCCCACCCCCACCCCACCACCACTGTGTAGTCCTTTTATCCTTGGTGCACCTCCCACCAGGCTCACTGGTCTATTCTTGCTCCTCTTCTGCTTCCCTGACCTAGCAAATGCTTGAGCCTCAGAAGTGAGCCAGATGGCAGCCTTAGATAAGCAATTCCAGAGACGGATGGAAGGAAGTGTCCTTAAAAATCATTTCTGGGCCTGTTTTCAGCTGTGGGCTTCTGAGAATACATGGCCAGAACCCACCCTGTATGGGGTCCTGAGTGGGGGGTGCTGGTGTGTGGAGTATCAAATGCCTGTGGGGGTTTGCTCACGGAAGGCTACAGTCTGTGGGGAAAACCTAGCTGATGGGGGGGGGGAGCCTTGGGCTCGTGTTCTGGGGAACTCAGGTTGCATTAGACTCTTCTATGTTAGGAAGGGACTGGATGAAATATAGTGTCTCTCCTTTGCCGCCGGCTGCTGTCACCCTGGCCTGTGTGTGGCTTGTAAGGTGGCATTGCCTCTGGCTTTGTTCTGCTTGTTCTGTTCCCAAGTCTGTTACAGGATTTCCAAGGGGACTGTTGCAAAACACTAATGGCCCACAAGGGCCATGCTGGGTGTCTAGGAGAAGCATTCCTCAGATAACATCTTTTTCCTCATGTTCTGAACAGCCCACCCAGGACACCGTGCCTTCCCTCGTCCCCAGTCTTTTCTGTGGTCACTGATGGTTTGTCATGATCATGTGGCTTTGCTTCTGGGCCAAAGGACAGGCCTTCCACGTACTTGCCAGATTGGAATCTCTGGTCACTGCACATGTCGCCTTCTGATGGAAGGCAGCTGAAGCCACCACAGGTCATGGGACATGGTGGCCTTGCTTCCCATCAATGGGAAAAAGTTGTGAAAACTCAGAGCACGGCTAGTCAGACTCAGAGATGAAGAGAGAGGGGGAGGGCAGAGATGGGTGGTAGGAATAGGGGAAGTAGGGAAAGAGAAGAGGGGGTATGGACTGAGTTAGGGGAGGCAGTAGATAGATGTTGAATGAAAGGGAGTGTGGGGACTGTGGGGCCACAAACCTGATGGCACAGGTTAGCCCAGCCCGTGTTTGGGATGGTATAAGTGAGGGTTCCAGAAGGGTTTTGCTACTGGAGGCTGAAGCCAAGCATACCCTAGTGGTTCAAAGCCACCCCCCCACACCCCCCCCCCGCCCCCCGCACACACCCACCCAGGCCACCAACCCTCCGGGTTACACAGCAGATTAATTTGAAAATTGAGTTGCATCTGAATGAGTTAATGTTGATTTCAAAGTTCACTGGTGTTTAATTAGAACCATCTTGAGACTAAACCAGCTCCAAGGAAATTATTCTGACCGAATAATTAAAGAGAATAAAGGTTAGATTTGTGTTTCTGGTTAAGTCTGTGTTGTCTTCAACACTTCCAAAGCATGAATCTCATTAACCTTTCATGAACCAACATTAAATTCCTCTCAGCAACCTGCCATTCTAATTAAGGCAGACTCGTACAGAGGAGCCTTTGTTTATACTTGGGGGCTGTGTCATCTCTTCCTTGAAGTAGTCCTTGAGAAATGGTTTTCTAACTTTGTACATGCCCAACTGCCTGAAGCTCCCATCTTTGGGACTTGCTCACGGACACTGGGGAGAACTGGGCCTCGGACTGAGGCCATGGGGGTATCGGGAGAGGCTGAGGTAAAGTGAAGGGAGAGCTGAGGTGGCCTAGGCAAGCCTAGTGGTGTTCTAGGAAGCCCTCATTCTTGAGTGCTGGTGACCTTGCTTGGGGCTTGGGGGCTGGATGTAGTGTCCATAGCAGAAGACAGCTTCTGTGTACCTGCTGCTGGACTCCTGGTTATCAAGCATCGTTTACTTCTGTCTCTTTCCAGTTGATTATAGATCTCATGCCAATGTCTATGCCAATACAGGGTTCCTCAAGGTGAGCTCTAGGACCCCAGAACTCATGAGGCCCATGCAACAATGGCCTTTTTGGCTGCTGAGATCCTGAGTCCTGGTACCAGTGGCTCAGGAAGGCAGCTATCTGGTAGGCCTTTAAGATGAATTATTATGTGTATGTGGGTGGTGCACAGGGTAAAGGACAAATAACTTGCTGGAGTGTCTCCTCTCCCTCCCTGTCTTCTGGTGCCTTAGGTCCAGAGGAACCTCAGTGTGGTCTGAATGGGTAGTTGGTGACCAGACTGGAGCAGGCAGCCTAACTCCATCAGAGAATCCAGTTCTGCCTCTGTCTCCATGCTCAGAAGCTTGGATGCACAGCAGTGCTACCAGCTGACCCAGATGTTTGGTTGTGAAGCCTTGGCTCAACTTTCCTCGTCGATTCTCTGCCTCCCTAAGATGTCTTTCATTCTCCACAAGTCTTCTGTGCCTCTTCATGGGGCTGGCCCCCTATTTGTCCTTTTCTGCAGGTCTTCAGTAAGCAAATCTGGGGTTACCTGGAGATAGGTACCCCAACTCTGTGCTGAGGGACTTGTTCTGTCTCCAAAGCCGGTGCCCTTCAAGGCACACACTACAGGTGCCATCGTTGATTCTGTTGTGGGGTACTAGAGACAGAATGGGGACCCTTTCTCTGCCTCCAGAGCTCATGGAGTGATGATTCAGCCTGGTGTGATACCCCGCGCCCAGCCCCCCAGCTCTCCAGACAGAGGTGGGGCCAAGGTCCCAGAATGGAAGAGGTGTCACTGTTTAAATTGTATATGGTCCGAGGGAAGAATGCGTGGGCGAGCAGTTGCTGAGATCCACAAGGTTTCCTGTGTTTTGTATCTGGCTTCCTCAGTGCCTCCCTAGATAGATCTCGGTGTTTTAACTTCATTAATGTTTAATGAAAAAAAGGAATCGACTACTTTGATTTAATAAAGACAACTCTTCTATCTTAACGTGTTTCCCAGGGAAATGACTTCAGTTTTGTTGACTGTGAATGGCAGTTTCATTACTGGAGTCAGCTGTGACCTCTCCTGGAGTTCCTAACAATGTGTCCCATTGCTTGTCCAGGACAGACACTGTTGTGCTCCCAAGGGGACAGGTTTTCAGGTACCATGAATCAAGATGGCTGCCATTCGTTCATGGCCACAGAGGCTGGGCCTTGCTTGAACAACTTCAACAGCTAAAACTGGGTCTTTGTCACTATGGCCGGAAGGCTCACTTGGTGACAGAGATCTGGTGATTTCTACAGACAGCATCGACATGACATGATGGTGGGACTGGTTAGATTTTTCTGTTAGATTCCTCATCCACCCCCGGGCAGAGGGCTGGGGGGTGGAGGATTCTGGGATTGTGTCTCTTCCTAGCAAGGGGATTCTCCGTTCTGTTCAGAATTAATTCATCTTCTAAATGGAAAATGTCAAGGCCCAGCAAACATTTTTGCTAATGATTCTGGTGATGAGATTTACTGGGGCAGCCAACAGGGCCACACGAAAACAGAATTTTCCCTGCAACGCAGTCACTTGGGAGAAAGCTGGCGGTCTCTTTTCAGCTATGCAGAGTCTCATGAGGTTGCTCATCCTTCTTCCTCCTTCATTTGATTAGTTCTCCAAAAAGGAAGATGGCTCAGCCCAGGCACTTAGGAAGGCAGGGCCAGGGCTGGCTTTAGGAGAGGGTTCCAATAAGAAGTGGACAGTGCTTCTTGGAGCCAGACAGGTGCGGGGAAGAGAAAGGATGTCTCCCTTCACTAGTGGCACGGCACAGCCATGGCCATGTCCCCCCATTTGCGGCAGGAAGTGGGAACTGCTCCTGACTGGGCAAATCTGAAATGTTCGGAAACTTCTAACTTCTTGAGTACTACGATGATGCCACCAGTGAGATCATCCATGCCTGACCTCAGGTGACAGGCCATACTCAGGATGCAGACATTTAAAGTGTAAAATTACTTTCCAGCTGTGAATATAGACGTTTAGTCTCCAATCTCATCCACTGATATGTGTATGAACGTGTATGCAAACAAAACACTCCAAGAGAACCTGAGCCATTAAGTACTTCTGACCCCAAGCATTTTGGATGAGAACGGGTTTCGGTTGCCATCAGTGACCTGTTATACCTCAGAAGTTCAACCCTACCTACATCCCTTTGTGATGCCACTGTGGCAAGAAATTCTCTGAGACACCTGTGATGGCAAAGCCAGGCAGGAAAGCAACAGATGCCACCCAGTTTCACCAAGTCATCTGACCTGGGGTAGGGCACGTCAGTGCACAAGGTCAGAGACACACGGGGTTAGAGAGGCACAGAAGGGTTTTGCTGTTAGTGTAGTTCAGTTAGTTGGTAGAAAGTTTTGCCAAGCGTGTAGAAGGCCTGTGGTTGGTGGCACGTGCCTGTGAGCTCAGCACCCACAGAGCAGGTGGACGCACAAGGTTCTTTTATGTTCTTTTCAGCTATAGAACAAGCTTGGAATCAACCTGACTACACAGACAATCTGGGTTTTGTTTTAAAATGGCCCCACTAATGTATTGCAGAATCATACTGTAAACTCAAAGATGATGTTATTTACTGAAAAAAAAACAAATCAACGTACCAACTAAACAACAACAACCCCCTTGTTTCTAGTTGTAGTGTGGCTCAGCCCTTGGCACATACCCTTAATCTCAAACAGTGGAGGTCAAGTTAGTTTGTACAAGGAAGCACTTTGAAAGTGAGGTCTAGTTGTCAGAAAAGTGATGAGTCAGAGAAAGATTTGACAGAATAGGATCTGCCCAACTCTCACAAGAGAGAGGAAAGGGAAGCTATTTAAAGGAGTAGTGCAGAGAGGAGGCAGGTTTTATTTTGTTGGTTTTTTTTTTTCTTTTTTTTTTGGTTTTTCAAGACAGGGTTTCTCTGTGTAGCACTGGCTGTCTTGGAACTTACTCTGTAGACCAGGCTGGTCTTGAACTCAGAAATCTGCCTACCTCTGCCTCCTAAGTGCTGGGATTAAAGGAATGTGCCACCAATGCCCGGCAAGGAGGCAGTTTTATAACAGGTTGTAGAGAGAGAATGAGTAGTCAGTAGAACAGATCGGGATCATTTTCTGCTTTCCTTAAGCCTTCTTGAATCTTCATCTTCTTTTTTTTTTTTTTTTTTTTATAAACATTGGCAGTTTGGTATTTCAGTTTCAATATGACAAAGTCTACCTCATGTAACTAGTAAAAGCATTGAATGTGGATAAAGTGTCAGCCAGAGGGAAAGAACTGGAAAGTGTCCCCTTTATCTGATTTGTGCCCTCTGAGCAGACATACTGAGATGGCTGGGAGGTCCTGCCCAAAGCCCATCACCCTCTCTTTGTACCAGTTACCATGGTGACTTAGGAAAAGCAGCCACTGTCTGAGTGTAGGTGGCTTTTTCTCTGTAGGGGTGACAGCTGCAGGAGACAGGCCAGAGTTTGCTGTGCTTGGCCCTTTGTGAAATCAGGAAGGAACAGGGTCCAGCCTGTCACCTTCAGCACTACCTGGTTTCCTCTTTTTTTATGACAAGACTTATCCATATATATATATATATATATATATATATATATATATATATATATATATATCCATATATATATGTGTGTGTGTGTATATATATATATATGTATGTATGTATATATATGTGTATATGTATATATGTATAATTTGGTTTTCTGAGGCAGGGTTTGTGTAGACTTGGCTGTCCTGGAACTTGCTCTGTAGACCAGGTTGGCCTTGAATTCACAGAGACCTGCCTGCCTCCTCTCCCTCCCAAGTGCTGGGATAAAAGGCATGTGCCACCTCCACCCAATTGGTACCACTCTTTTGTAGTCCCAGTTTAAAAAAGCCCAAATAACTGTTTTTGAAAAACAAAACCCTCCATTTTGTGCGAGACCAGGGGCTAAACTCTAATTCCAGGAAGAAAACCACAAAGCCCACTTATATCCCAGTAGCAGGGTCAAGGTACATACAGATAAGCCCACTTATATCCCAGTAGCAGGGTCAAGGTACATGCAGATAAGCCCACTTATATCCCAGTAGCAGGGTCAAGGTGCATGCAGATAAGCCCACTTATATCCCAGTAGCAGGGTCAAGGTGCATGCAGATAAGCCCACTTATATCCCAGTAGCAGGGTCAAGGTGCATGCAGATAAGCCCACTTATATCCCAGTAGCAGGGTCAAGGTGCATGCAGATAAGCCCACTTATATCCCAGTAGCAGGGTCAAGGTGCATACAGATAAGATCCTGAAGAGGTAACCTGGCCATCCGGTTTGTCACGTGGTTTTGCCCCTATGTTCAGTTCTTGCAGATTACACCAGAAATGCAATTTTTTAAAAAAAGATTTATTTATTATATGTAAGTACACTGTAGCTGTCTTCAGACACTCCAGAAGGCATACACCACCACTGCCCTATGAAGGAGGCATCAGATTTCATTATGGGTGGTTGTGAGCCACTATGTGGTTGCTGGGATTTGAACTCAGGACTTTCAGAAGAGCAGTCAGCGCTCTTAACTGCTGAGCCATCTCATCAGCCCCAGCAATTTTTAAAATATTAACTTGCTGACCTGTATAGGAATTCTCCAAGCTTGTTGTAACTACCTGTGCCCTTCCCCCAGCCTTGTGCAGGCTAAACAGACCTTGAGTGCTTGCTAGAATGGGTTACATGACCTAGGTGGAGTTGTCAGCCTCTCAGCACCTACAGTTTCCTACAAGAACTTAGAGGAGTAGACTGCCCACTGAGCTTGCTTTGCAACATAATCCAGCTGAAACAATGGGTCTTTGGGTTCTCCCTATATAAACACAGTGCTGAATGTTAAACTTGGAGCCTTGATCAGAACCTTTGTCTTGGTCTCATCCTTCTCTCGCAGCCCGTCCCTTTTCATTACCCCTCCCTTTCAGGTAAACCCAGTTTTCCATGGCCACTGGACTGCTACAACTACCAATAAATACCCTGCACTCCTAGACTCTGACCTGCTGAGACAGGGATGGTGAGAGAGACCTTGCTCATGAGCTCATAATAAAGGCCCTTATGTGTTTGTACCATTGGCTCCTTGGTGGCCTTTGGGGTCCCTGTGACTTGGTCATACCAGCTCTCCTTCATTGCTCCAGGCCATCACTAGTCTGCCCTCTTCTTTACCGGGTCCTTCAAAGTTGTCTTTAGCTAGCTAACCCATCTAGTGTCTCTTAGGAGCAACCGCCCATCTTAGTGTAATCTGGAGGCAGGAGCAAAGGAGCTGGCTGCATGGACAGAGCCTTCAAGTGGTGGTCACTGGTCATCTAAGTTACTGGGCTCTTCTGTTCCTGGTCTATCCAATAGTAACAATGAGACTTGGGACTGTTGCAAGGGCTAATGAATTCATGATGTGTTCTGGGGCCGGCCACTGCCACCGAAGCTTCTATGGCACTCCTATGATAGGACAGTTGTTCTGAAAGAGCCTGGCGGTTATGGGGACTGGTAGGTGAAGCTAGAAAAGAACTCAAGGGGCCCTGTGGATGGTGGCTCTGGAAGCTCAGAGTGAAGGCTGCAGCCTCTATGTTTTTTGGAAAAGCACCTGGATCCTATGTGTTCTTAGGCTCTTGGGTGTGAGCTTGGGGCAGTCCCGGACAGACTTCTGCAGCAGAACCCAGCATGCATGTAGCTAACATGTCTGGGGAATGCATCCTCTTGGGCAAGGAGACTGAAGGTGGCCCTCCTTGGTTCCTCTCATTTCCTCTGCAGTATCAGAGTCTGACCCTGTTAGAGCCTCCTTGTTCCTATGTAGGCTTTCTCTGATGTCTTGGGCCCATAGGCATGCAGTCCTGGCATGACCCTGTTAGAGCCTCCTTGTTCTGTGTAGGCTTTCTCTGATGTCTTGGGCCCGTAGGCGTGCAGTCCTGGCATGACCCTTGCTGAGTTGGGCTGGTTGCCCTGCCTTGATTTTTCGGCTAAGGCTCCACAGGAACTGATGGCTGAGGTGGGTGGCCCGCAGCAGTCCCTCCTCCGCAGCAGTCCCCAGCAGTCCCTCACCCGTAGCACCCGTGTGGTGGTGCACGCCTGCGATCCAAGCACTCAGGAGGCTGAGACAATGTTAATGTCAGCCTGGGCATTCACGAGAAATGTCCAAAAGTAAAACAAACAAAACACATATCTACCAAATTCACAACTACCCCTCGCCATAAAACCCCCACACATGTAACTGCGCTAAAGCAGGAGACAGCTCCTGTAAACTAGGTAGCCACAGCAACCTCAATGCCCCGAAAACTCAATAGATTCCCCTACAGTTTCTTTTCTACATTCATTTTTAAAACATAGTCATTTCACTTATCCAATTTTGATGCTTTAGGCATTCAGTCCAGCTGAAATGGGGGATTTCCCTTTCCTTTTTGAGAAAGGGTCTTGACCTTACAGGAACTGACTGGGACTGTCTCTGCTTCTCTAGGCCTGGGATTAAAGGTGTCTGTCACCACACCTGATTAAAAAAGGGAATCCTCTCATGGCTGAGTCTGTATGAACAGCTGTGAATGTGCAGTCATAGACGCTGAGTAAGATAACTACCAGACCACATCCCCACTTATTTCTATTATACATGCTGTAGTCAACTTGTATGGAGGATGTGTACTGCTGAGCCACAAGGGAGACTACAGGCATGCCAACCTGTTTTGTACAGGCCTTCAGACACTAGCAACAGGAGGTAGCCAAGTCGGGTAGGTAACTGGGTAATTACCAGGGCCAGCCAGTGTTAGACATGAGCGACATCACAGAGGAAGCAAGCGGAAGCTGCACTGTTCCCTACTGACTAGGGGCATCTTTCAGAAGTGAGTTCCTCTGCTGGCATGAGGATTCTTGCTACCAGGAGTTTGTCCACAACAGCAGTCAACTGGTGTCTCCTTCTCCACTACTATACCTTCTGATATTTGGATAGTCACAGAAAGTACCAGAAGAAACCTACTTAGGATACATGTAAAAACCAAAGAACTGCATATGGGATATGCCTGTAATAACTTTCCAGGCTGAGGCAGGAGGAGTGCCACAAGTTTAAGGCCAACCTAGAATGCATAGCAAGACTGTCTCCGACAACCAAGACCAAACAAAGGCAAAGGAAACATTTTGATTATCTTAGTTTTTTATCTTCAAAATTTTCTGCCATGACATCGGAATGCATGATAGAAATGGCTCATCTTCACGTGAAACACTTGGGTTCATTTTCATTCACAAGTTTTCTAAAAACAAAACAAAACAAAAACAAAAACAGTTTCATAATCCCACATCCTTCCAACCATTATCACAGATCTGACTGAGAGGAAACAGTAGTGGCCAGCGCCAGAGGCTGGAGCGCTCTCTGCACATTAGTAGTGTCTTTGGAACTACCACCCAAGAGGATCACGATTATAAATCTCATTGTACATGGCAACCCCAAAGGTGACAGATGTCCCCAAATAAAGTCCCTGCGTGTGGAGAGCCGCATCCTCCAGGCACTGAGAGAAGCACATGTTCTTCTCCTTGAATTGCTTGTTCATCCCCTAGCATCCATTTTGCAAGGACTTGATTTCATCTCCACTGCTAGCTGGTGGACAGAGATGCCTGAAGCTGTGCGCTCTGACACTGGGTAAAGACTAAACTGAAGAAGTCAGGTGGCTTGAAATCTCCTCTTTGGAAGAGAGCTATGTTGAGGTGAGGTTTTTTTTTTTTTTTTAATTTTTTTTTCCACTTAATTAAAAAAAGCTGTAAACAAAAGGTGAGAGCGACACAGACATGTATACCTAGACACAGCCTCTCACTGAACGCACTTCGCTGTGTACATCGTGCTCAGATCCACTGCTCTCTCTCGTCCCTCCACACACCTTCTTTCTGCACAGTGTGTGAGTCATGTCACGTGTCCTTGGCGTTCATGGGGGCGTTCATGGGAGCGTTCACGGTTCCAAGCGATGATGACATACCTGATATGTTACTCCTGAGAAGGTACTGGAAGGGAATGACAGTTCTGATGCACTCTGGAATGGCACAATCACATAAACGCTTGTACAATTAAGACTTCTGAACTTAGGAAAAGTTACATAATCCAACAACAAAAAAGTAGGAAAACAATGTAGGAAGTTAAAAAAAATAGTTTTGTAATCAATGTATAAACAAACATAGGAAATGCACACTTGTCAATCACTGAAGGAGGAAACAAATACTTAGGGAAAATCTGACAAAACTTAGAAAAGCCCAACCTGCCCATGTATACTAATACATGCACTGCCCAGACCAAAGCCAGCCATACAAGGGCTGCAAGGCTCACAGAAGGAGGAGACGCCCACAGCCATACAAGGGCTGCAAGGCTCCCAGAAGAAGGAAATGCCCACAGAAAGCACATCTGCAAGGGGTGTAGTCTATGAGCGGCACTGTGACTATTACACTTCTGTAAAAAAAGACATTTTATCTCTTGGTGTAATTTGTATAAAAATTACAACTAGACCAATGAATTTCAAGCACCAATTTGACCATTTAGCGACTGTGTGAGGGAACAGATAGCGCTGAAGGCTAGCGACAGTTAGCAGGTCATCATTACAGTTCATCTGTTAAAGGCATGCGGTTTGTTTTCTTCCATTCCCTTGAATGCCCAACATTAGAGAATGTTTAGGCCAGTGAAGGACTCCTTGGAGAATTGATTCTCTCAGAATCATGGTTTACTATACATTAAAAGCTCTTCAACAAACCAAGGCTTGCTTCTGGGATGAAGCAATCTGTACACAAGCCACTGAGGACTGTTCCTCGTCAGAACTTAAAAAGGCAGCACCTATGGAGTAGCCTCCTACCAAGCACGTCTGGACGTCTCAGGTAGTGTAAGAAAATGCAACATCCCATGGAAAGGCAACACTAAAATTCTCCTTAATTAAGCTCCCGGAAGACATTTGAGTGGGACGGTATCACAATGAGAGCACTTTTTCCTGCTTTCATTTTTTTCATCAGGAAAAAAATGGCGGCTTGAGCCAGCAGCCAAGCGAGCGATGGTGCCTGAGAGGCCTCCAGCTGTTGGGAGGAAATGGCATTCAGGTAACAGGTTTCTTCCAGGGGTGCAGCTGCAGTTTTGTTTCCAGTATCTGCACCACACACGTGGGTTTCTTGGACACACTCACCTGCCAGTCTCCTCCTATTTAAGTTTGTTTAAGTTGTCAACATGTACCAAACAGATTCCTGGATTGCTCTAGCTCACTGATGGCATGTCGGACTGCTGGAGAGTGTCCATCTCATGGGAAACAAAACTCCATGCACAGTGATCCCGCCACTGCCTGTCCCGGGCAGCAGAGGAGCCCTGCAGCCTGGGTTTTAGCACAGGGGTGCTGTGCCTCGCTCCTCCTCAGGCAGCTCAGGTGCTCCCTGCTTCTCACCTAACTCACTAGCAGGCTCTTCATCAATTACCACACCGAGGTCTTCGCTACCCCACTCGCTCTGCTCCTCACTGGGCTCTGCGATCTGCTCCAGGCTGTTCTCCACAGGTGTCGGGGAGCTGCCCATTCTGCTTTCCTCTTCAACCGTCCCAGTTAATGGTTGGGAAGGAGGCAGTGGAGGAGGGTTACATGGCCTGGCAGTTTCAGAGGAAGAGGCAGGGGTTTTGGTTACACTGGTGTCTGTTATGAGCTCGTTCTGAGGCAAAGGTAACTTCTCCACAAGCTTCCACTGAATGATGCTCATATCCTTCCCACCAGTTGAAATTAGGTGACTGTCATTATGAGTAAAACTGACGTTGGTCACATGGCTGCTGTGTGCACTGTACTTGTGACTGGGAGCCTATAAAATAAATCAGATGGGAAAATTAAACTCATTTTTACATGCTTGCTTACAGCAATAGAAATGACCAGGGAGATTAAGTCAGATTATGAAAACAGGTTCATTTTTATCTGTGCTACAAGACATCAGAACTGAGGAATGGACCAGGGAAGATCTTCCTTTTATTATTTCTTTAAAAGGAATGAGAGCCTGGAGGTACACTTCTGGAATGGCAGTGCCTGTAAGTCAAAGGCAGGAGGAGTGCTGGGAACTCAAGGCTAAACGACTCAAAGAAACAGGACACTAAGAATTGCCTGTGCTCTAGCGTGACAAAGGGGAGACTGGGCAAGGGTGTGCCGCACATCACCAAGAGAGCTGACCTTGGCTTTGGAGCAGGGATACTGAAAGAGATGAACTTTACAGAAATCATCAGCCACAGCGATCACTCTTCTATTGTGGGATCGAACCAGTGCGTTGATGTCTGTTCCATCAGATCCTTCCGGCCAGACCCCTAGAGAAACATGAGTAGATAACATTGGCCTGAAAACCTAACTAACTTTCCACACACCCAAACACCTCAAGCCAAGCAGCACAAAGACAATCCTAGTCAGCAAGAAGCAACAGGTGGTGCCAAGAAATCCACCTTACCGTGACCTGCTTCCACAGCAAGCTCCTTACAAGTCACCAGCTCCTCGCAGAGAGGAAAGCAGAGGCCCCCCTCTGTCAGCAAAGAGGACTATGTGCTCCCTTCCAGGGAGGTGGGTGGGTGCCTTCAGAAAATGTTCTCACACAAGGGCCTAGGCAGACATGGGTTTAGTGTGCTATACCCACAAAACTGTGTTCAAAGAGAAGGCATACCAAATATGCTTAGCAAGTTACTCTGAGGTGGGGACATCATGGTCTAAGTGGACAAGCTTCTTTTAGGCCAGATGGAAACTGTGGAAATTAGAGCTGAGGTATTGACTTCCTATGGCTGAATCCTACTAAGTCATTTTTTGGGCTCATTCTATTGTGTGTGTATGAGTGTTTGCTTACATATGGATAAGCACACCACATGTGTGCCTGGTAATCACAGATGTCATAAGAGGGTATCTGATCCCTGGAACAGAGTAACCATTCTAAGCCACAGTGCTTTTAACTCAGGAGTCCTGAGAACAAATTCATTTTGGGGGGAGGTGGTAAATTTGTATATTACATACTTGTGAGTGTGCAGGGGGTGGGGAGCAGGGACATGTGAAGCCACAGGAAGATGCTGGGAGTGTTTTTTTTTTTTTTTTTTTTTTTTTTGGTTTTTCGAGACAGGGTTTTTCTGTATAGCCCTGGCTGTCCTGGAACTCACTTTGTAGACCAGGCTGGCCTCGAACTCAGAAATCTGCCTGCCTCTGCCTCCCGAGTGCTGGGATTAAAGGCGTGCGCCACCATGCCCAGCTTGACCCACAGACATGCAGATGGCTCATTTACATACATGCAAGCAAAATATTCTTTATACATAAAATAAATCTTAAAAGGGGGAAAAAGGGCAGAGTCACTGTTTTTGCTAGAACAGCTTCCCAGCAAGCTCCCGGGATGTGCCTGCCTTGGCCCCCCAAGGCTGGGGTTATAGGCATGTTCAGGTCGGACCACATCCAGCTTTCTGTGTGTGCACTGGAAACTCAAACTCAGGTTTCCAAGCTTGCAGATAACATCTCCTTAGCTTCAGGGTGTCTGCTGGCTACCAGTAACGTTCAGGAACCCGTCTCTACCTCTCTGTTGATGGGATTACAGTTCAGGCTACTATCTCTATCTGGTTTTACACCTTAGCTAGAAGCCTGAACTTGGGTCCTGCTTACACTGCAAGCTCTTTGCCAAGTAAGCCATCTCCTCAGCCCTATAATCCCCAACTTTTATCTTTAAATAATAATTGGCTAAAAAACCACCTTAATAGTTAAAAAAATAGCACTCAATGCCCATAAGCAAAACAAAACAAAACAAAACAAAAGAAAGCAAAACAAAAGAGTGCAAGGACACTAAACACACAGCAGTGGACTGTCATGGCACAGTTAGTTACACAGCAGTGGTCCCTCCAAAGCCACAGAATAGCAGCAGCACACTGTAGTGTAATGCCTGAGAAATGAAGCCTTGTCTGTAGACTCTGTCCACATGCAGAGCATCATTATTATGATAGCTGAGAGGGAAACAGCCTGCTTGATGATGGGATGAACAAAGTGTAGTTTCTGCCACTCATACAGAAGGGTGCCAAAACCTCGATACACACCAGGGGAACTTTTTTTTTTTTTGGTTTTTCGAGACCGGGTTTCTCTGTATAGCCCCATCTGTCCTGGAATTCACTGTATAGACCAGGCTGGCCTCGAACTCAGAAATCCCCCTGCTTCTGTCTTCCGAGTGCTGGGATTAAAGGCAGCCACCACGGCCGGCTTTTTTTTTTTTTTTTTTTTTTTAAAGATTTATTTATTGTATGTGAATGCACTGTTGCTGTCTTTAGGCACACCAGATGTGAGGGTTGTGAGCCACCATGTGGTTGCTGGAAATTGAACTCAGGACCTCTGGAAGAGCAGCCAGTTCTCTTAATCACTAAGCCACCTCTCCAGCTGCCAGATGATTCTTTTTTTTTTTTTTTTCAATACAGGGTTTCTCTGTGTAGCCCTGGCTGTCCTGGAACTCACTCTGTAGACCAGGCTGGCCTTGAATTCAGAAATCCACCTGCTTCTGCTGGAATTAAAGGTGTGCACCACCGCCCTGCGCCAGATGATTCTTAAGTTTTATGGCATTGAGCACAGCCACTGTCAACAGACCACAGTTGTATGTGTACATTTATATGAACTCTCCGGACCAGGGAACTGACAGAGAAAGCAGATCTATACTGGCTGCTGGGCTGGGGTAGAGCAGTGGTTCTCAACCTTCCTAACGCTGTGGCTCTTCCTCATGATGGGGTGACCCCCAACCATAAAACTATTTCATTGCTACTTCATAACTAATTTTATCAATCATAATGTGGATATGTGATACTTATTTATGATAGGGTACTTATGAAAGGGTTGCTGACCCACAGGCTGAGAACCCTGGGACAGAGGGCGCCTTGAGCCATGACAAATGCTGAAGGCTCCTTGGAGGTGAGGAGGATGCTGCGAGATCAAAGCACATCAACTCCAGGAGTGTGGGATGGGAGAACCACGGCTCTGCATGCTTTAGGTGAGCCCATCAATATGGGATGAGATCTCAATAATGCTGCTATTTTTTAAAGAACGTCTTTACTAATTTGAAAACTTCAAACCCACTTTTGGGAAATACTGGAAGGCGTTTTACCCCTTTGTGTCAACTCCTTTCTGTTGAGGCAAAGTTTAGGGCTCTTACAAGGACATTTCATTGGGGCTGGCTTACAGGTCCTGAGGTTCAGTCCATTATCCTCATGGTGGGAAGCATGGCAGTGTGCAGGCAGGCATGGAGCTGGAGAAGCTGAGAGTTCTCCATCTTCATCTGAGGGTTGTTTGGGGAAGACTTAACTTCCTGGCAGCTAAAGCCCACCCCCACAGTGACACACTTTCTCCAATAAGGCCACACTCTCTGGGACAAGCATATTCAAACCACCATAGTCAGTACATTTAATTTCTCTTAATCTGAAAGTAAGAGTCTTACTATATATATATATATATATATACATACATACATATACATACACACACACACACACACACACACACACACACATATAGTCTTGCCTGGCCTCAAATTCTCAGAGATATACCTACCTATCT
Source organism: Mus minutoides (assembly GCA_902729485.2). NCBI lineage: Eukaryota > Metazoa > Chordata > Mammalia > Rodentia > Muridae > Mus > Mus minutoides. The sequence goes on from LR749766.1 coordinate 1,148,313, forward strand.
GCCTTTTAAATGTTGGGGTTAAAGGAGTGTGCCATCAAGCCTGGCTAATAGCTTTCTTTTATCAATTTACCTGGTAAGCATGATGTAAAAAACTCACACACACATTCTTCACATTAGCTGCAATTTTCTTACCAAAGACTTGGAAGCCTAGCACACAGGTGTATGTTGTCCAATCGATGTCCTTGCAATCTGATCGGTTCCTGATTAGTTTGCAGCCATTTTCAATGTCCCCTTTACAAATTTAGAAACAAGAAGTATAATAATAGTGCTGTGTACAAATGTATCTGAAAGTGCATCTTGATTCAAACTAGTCATGTTTACTTGTATTTATAATCCATACAGTGAAAGACATTTAAGATTCATTTAAAAAGAATGTGTTTAGCAGGACCTTGCAGAATTACAAAGTGTTCCCCATAGAAGTTTTAATCTTTTCTATGGAAGCAGAAAGGCTCACCCATAACGTTAGCCTGCCTCCAGGAAAAGCTGTTAAATCAAACCATGTCGAGCTGTATCAGGTTCACAGAAAGATCCCTCATGGCAACATCTGCTCAATTCTACTCCATTAAATTAATGCAGTGCTTTCTTGGACAAGAGGCTTGCATGTGAGACTCATTACTAAGCTTGGAGTAACAGAAGCTGTAAGTTCGAGGCCAGCACGCACCCCTCAGAGTCTGCATTCCATGTAGCCTGACAAATACATCTGAGCCCATATATGACTGTTCATACTTACAGTACAGTATCTCGTAGTCGCCCGAGTTAGACATTATATGCTTATTGTCTGGGGACCAGTCAAGGTGTGTGATGTAGCTAGAATGTCCCTAAGAAAAGATTAATAAAGAAAGCATTTAGAGTTTTGAATGACAATTTCATACTTTACTAACAATCCCAAGGGACCAAAGGGTCCCTATCTGGTTCTTTTGACCCTGTCCTGTTAGCAGCTGAGGATGCAGTAGGCACAGTGACAGAAGAATTGGCAGGGTTGTGGTGTTCAAAGGGCTGCACACAACAGAAAACTACCCAGTTCCTGGAACCTGGGTGAGACCTGCTGGCGTCTCTACCTACACACCAGAAACAAGTACCCTCCTCACCCTCCACTTCTGCTAGGGAAGGACTCTTAAGCTCCCAGATTAGATGTGCAATACCAGGCCTGCCTTTAACTCATTCATCCTATGTCCCTATTAGAGTGATGCCAGTCTTGAGAATGGCACTTCTGTCACAGATTATATACGCAGAAGTTTCCCTGGGCTTATGTGCTCCCTATAAATAGTCAGAATGAAGCTCTCCTAAGGAAAATTCCTGTCTCCAAAGAATGTTCTGGGTAGGGGCAAGTGACCCCAACATTGCATTCCTGCAGAACAGCTGGACCCAAGTTAATCACTGCCTCTTCAAAACTTTCCTTAAATAGGAAAATGTTAATATTTTCCTGCTTGGCTTTTAGTAACACTGGAAATTAAAACAACAAACACTACTAAATACTTAGCTGTTAGCTTCACATGTAAGCATTTGACGAATCCCAATAAATCAGGTAAGTCATAGAGATCTTATCGTTTGTCAACGTTGACAGACACACGCTTACCTGCTTCATCTAGCCAAATTTTGTACTTTTGGAATGAAAAGCTTCCTGCATACAGTGCTTTAAGTTAATAACTTCAATGTGTCTCAGAAACAGTTTTTGATGGTCCATAAGCTTAATTATTTCACTCTCCTCCCGAAGCCTGATTAAATGTGTCCTGAACTCCTTCTGGACCCACAGCCTTCTTCAGAGCATTGCAAATACATATGCTTGTGTCTTAGTGAACTCAATTGTGGAAATTTGGGAATTATGAAGCTTTCTGGATAATAAAGTCTGTAGGTATGTTGGAAAACAGGTTGGGGAATCACTTGCAGTTGAGAATATTAGCAACAAGAGATCAGTGTTTAAAGCCAGAATGTATTTCTGAGGGAGCATGAAGACATGCTAATACATCATTTATAGATAAGTCTCAGGTCTAGCTCTGCTGTCTAGGGATTAAGCAGACTAATCTTGGCAATGCACATTCCTCTAAGTGTTTATTCTGACATAGATGTTCTTTGGATGATACCTGCATCTTAGTGAAAAGCCTCTGATGTCACTATGTGTCTACCTAACACTTAATTATGTAGCAGTGGACACAGTGTGTGCAAGTTGGTCAATGCATATTGCTCTCAAAGGCTTATTTGGGGACAAGGTTTGACTCATGTTGGAAAGCAGAATGGTTATTTCCCCAATAGCAATATCAACAGTAAGCACAGAGATACAGTGTAGTTATTGGGAAATGGGGAAAGGGTCTGTAATGTCTCACACCCCCAGATGTGTCCATAGTGTCCTCTCCCAACTTACAGGTTCAGGGACAGAATGGACATCCCCACTCTAAGCCTGGAACCTGAATGCTGACAAGATTTAAAGCCCATGGGTTTTGGGGCATTTTATATTTTGGATTTGATGGTCAACTGAGATATCCCAAATCTAAAACCCTTGTGAGACAAAGCACTTCATGTCAGATATTCAACTTGTGCACACACAGAGTAGGAAACTGTCAGACTTCACCACACGGGACAAGCACAATGGTACAGAGTTACCTTATTACCTTGAAAACTTTAAAATAGTATTCAAAGCTAGCACTGCAATTACTGCCATTAGGTTACCAGATGGTACAACCACATGCTAATTACAAGTAATATGAAGAACACAGCCCCCGGAAAACAGCCATGAGCACCAAGTGTGGCACTGCATGGGCTACTGACTCCTAACTGAGTAGCCATTGCTAATTGAGTCATCCTATAGAACTTTCTATAGTAATGAAAACGCTCTATATCTTGGTGGTCCATGGTCACCTGTAGTGTCTAAGTAGCCAACTTGTAACTAGTATTCCCAGGACACCGACCTGCATTTTACATTATGAACAGAAAGTTGTGGCCAGTAAGTATCATACTGGATTAGCAAGGGCTAAGAATTGTCAATTCTCTTCTTTTTTCTTTAGTATTTGAAAAGCTCCTCTTAGTATTTAGTGCACGTAGAGTAAGACGTGGTTCTGTTTCCGGACTCTAGTCTGTCTATTCCCAAACAACTCTGATCATTCTGCAGCACACGGGCAGTTTCAGATGAATATTCGATCTTTTCTCAAGCTCATAAACAACATGATGAATGTTTACAGCCACATCACATTTAGAGAAGAGTGTGCAAGGACCAGGCTCCGCCCTACCTACTCTGTCTAGACACAGACCATGTCACCTGGGCTCAGCCTGTCTTCCTACGATTTTATTTGGCTTCTTGGGCTTGTTCCCTTTAATCTCAACACAAGGTTTTGTTCTAGTAGTAGGGATTAAAGATTAAACTTTTTACTTCTTGAGATATTCTCATTAAGTTACTCGGGCTGGGCTTCAACTAAGTATCCTCCGGCTTCAGCCTCTAAGTAGCTGGGATGACAGACATGTGCCATCATGCCCATCCTCATAGATAATTTTGTTATCCCTCCTACTCTATTTAAAGAACAGTTTCCCCTTCATCACCGCCCCCCCCCAAAAAAGCCAGGTGGTGGAGGAACACAGCTTTAATCTCAGCACTTGGGAGGCAGAGGCAGGCTGATTTCTGAGTTCAAGACCAGCCTGTCTACACAGTGAGCTCTAGGACAGATAGGATTAACCCTGTCTTGAAAAAAACCAAAGCCCCCAAACAGTTACAGTTGTTTTGCTAGTCTAATCAAATCTAGTGAACTGAAGTACACTGGCAGAGTCCTAAGCACTTGGTCAGGCACTCAGATAACAACCCCCCCGCCCCCGCCCCCTAACTACTACTTGGCTCTGAGGGACAGGAGGACTGACTTAGTGAGAGGGCTGTCTGTTTCTTCTCTTCCTCTTTCTGCTTAGAAGTATGAGGCAATGGCTGGAGTTCCTTAGGCTACATAAAATGATGCTGGGCACTGAGATGCAGTAGAAGGAAAGGAGACTATGTGTGAGTGAGATGCTGGATCCAACCCAGGGGCTGCGACAGACTAGGCAAGTGCTGCCACTGAGCTCTTATTTCCAGTCCCCCATGACCTCTTTTAGATGAGTCTACTGTGGATTTGGTCTAATGTTTGATATGGTAATGTGAAAATTGTCTGAGAATCCACAGGTAAGATGCCAAGGGTTCCTACCGTCAGTTGGTTTTAATTGGTAAATAAAGTTGCTGGCGGTTCATGGTTGGGCAGGGAGACAGAGGCAGGACTTTAGGATTGTCAGGCAGGGGAATGGAGAGAGAAAGGAGGATTGAGAATGGTCATGCTAGCAAAGGACAAAGACCAGGCCTTAGAAGTACAGGACAGAGAGATAGTCAACATGTAAGAGTCGGGGAAGGATGGCCTTAGCCCCCACACCCCCTCAACTAGGTCTAGGGCAACATGTGTCTTTCATTCAGGAACCCAGAACTCTGGGGAAGACAGCAAGGATTGTGTGTAGCTGCCGGCACAATTTGAGCAGGATTAATCAACTACTGCAACAGATGGTTCTAGGCCAGAAGGCTGAAGACAGACGCTCCAATGTTTTGAGGAAGTCAGCTGTCTATAGAAATTGTTTAAGTTTTGGAAGCTATGTTTGTGTCCTTCCTATATATTCAGGTAATATTTAATTCATTCTCACATCTCTGACAGGGTTGAAGACTAGTTATAGTCTCATAATCAAACTTAAGTTGTTTAGCACTGAGGAAGATGATCTAGATTTGAAAGGATGGTTTCAGATGGTAATGCAAGTTAAAATCAATACAATTCAGATATAAAATTGTAAGCTCTTCAAGTTAGGATAGATGTTAGAATAATGTACCTAAAACTGACAATATTGATTGCCTGGACTTTATTAGTGTATATTATACCTTATAGTATATCTGTTACTATATTCAATGTATACCTGAGAGAAAGGCCTTTTAATGGATGAAAAGGGGGACAGTAGATTTGGTCTAATGATTGTATTATGTTATCTATGTTCCCAAAATTGCACAAAAATCTGCATCTAAGATGTTGAGGAATCCTGACCTAGTTGGTTTTTTTTTTTTTTTTTTTGGTTTTTCGAGACAGGGTTTCTCTGTGTAGCCCTGGCTGTCCTGGAACTCACTCTGTAGACCAGGCTGGCCTCGAACTCAGAAATCCACCTGCCTCTGCCTCCCGAGTGCTGGGATTAAAGGCGTGCGCCACCACGCCCGGCTTGACCTAGTTGTTTTTAATTGGTAAATAAAATTGCCAGTGGTCAATGGCGGGAACTTTAGGATTTGAGGGTAAAGGGACAGAGAAAGGAAGGAGGATTGAGAACCGCTGTGTTGGGACAGGAGAAAGACCAGGCCTGAGGATGCAGAAGAGAGCGTAGCAATCATGTAAGAGCCTGGAAGAGCGGCCCCACCCCCGCCCCATTGGTCTAGGGCAGCAAAGATGGATATAGATTTTAGTAAGTAACAGCCCAGGAGTATTGGAGGGGAGGTGCAAGCCATGTGGAAGTTTGGGAATGGTCCAGCCATTGAGCTCTTTAAGGCATATTAATATAGAAGGCTGTGTCTGTCTTAGTGTCTTACGTGTCTTCTGCTGGGGTGATTTGAGCATGACTGATTGGTTACAGCAACAGTCTATATCACTAATCTTATTTGTTTGATTTTTCAAGACAGGGTTTCTCTGTGTAGCCCTGGCTATCCTGGAACTCATTCTGTCGACCAGGGTAGCCTCAAACTCATAGAGCTCTGCCTATCTCTGCCTCCCAAGTACTTGAACTAAGTCATACACCCCCACCACCTGGCAGTAATGTAATTTTAAAGCTAGTAGAGTGTATAATCTACTATATAATTTACTTTGTATAATCTACTATAGTAACTCCAAAGCATATATAACTCTATTCAAATCTGAGTTGCTTTTATGGTTTATTTTCCTTGAGGTTTCTAGGAAGTTTAGATGAATCGGGACACACAAAAAAAAACAATAAAAACATTTAATGGTCTACAAAATAAACAATTAAAAAATAATTGTAAAATAATGTTTTTGGAAAGAGAAAAGGTAGGTATCTTGTTGAGTGCTGCCCAGTGGAACCATCACTCATATTTTGTTTCTGGAAGGACAACGGGTAGGGACACTTAAACCTGCCTGCTGCCCAGATTTGCATCCTTGAGTTGCTCCATCTTCTGTCCACACACAATAACACCACAGAGAGGAAGACTGCAGCTGCTCAGAATGGTTATACTCTATTACACGGGCATTTCCTAACACTCTAGTCTGTCTCTTTCTTCTGCTACACTGTTCACGTAAATGTTGACCAGTATCAGTGTTAGGTCTTGGGCAGTACAACCACCAGTACATATACCCAGAACTCAAGGTGGGCTACAGAAGGCTCGCTAACAGCTTTGTAAAGCCAGCACTCCTTAAGAGCTTGTGAACCTGGTTCCTATTTGCCAGAAGGTGTCATTTCCCTTACCTAACTAACAAAGCCCATGCCTGACCTCCAGGCTCCCTCCGTCCCTATCTTAGACATTAAAGTGAGCACCCTTAGATCCCTGTTCTCTTCATACCCCACTGGCTATGCTGTCTCTCTTGCTCTCTCCCTTAACCATACTATGGAGTGGTTTCTTTACTAATCCCCTTGTGTGCAATCGGGAAAATGACTGGAAGGAGGGGCCAGCATTTGAATTCTGAGCTCTAGCTGTATCATTTTAAGAAAGGAACTATTAAAATTCAATGTTATGAAAATAAGATTCCGAGAAGTTATCAGTTTGCTTGAAGTCACAAGTTAGTGGGTGGCAGAGCTAGCCTTGCCCAGTCTGTCCTCTTTAATAGCAGACAAAAGCAGCAGTGTGCCAGAGCAGGTGGTGGACGCACAAAGAGCAGGACAGACAGAAGCACAGCCTGCAGGCAGCTGAGCCAGAGCCATGCCCGCTGTCACAGCCCTAAGGGCACTGTGTATGCACACAGATCCTGAGACTGTCTCATGCGATTAATCGACTGTCATTTCCCAACATTTCCAAGGTCCTTCTGCTGGGTAAGTCACATGGTAATAATAAAACACACTGCGACAACTCTGAGGATCATAAGCACTGCACAGTCTGTCCTTGATGGCAAATGAGGAAAACTTTAAGTTCTAGATCTGCCATGATATCAAGACAACTGCAAAAGGTGGACTGAGTTAATAAGCAAGTAGCCCACACTGCAGCCAACTCTAAAGCCAGATTCCCACTTCATCACTGTGAGGTGGTGCACGCCCACAATCCTAGTATGCAGGAGGCTAAGGCCAGCCTGGGCCACATAAGTAGTTCCTGTCTCAAAACAAACAACCCAAACAAACAAAATATAGATTCTGTAAGGTTAAATCATATTTCCCATGCCCTATTTATTAAATAAGCTTTGGGGCCTGTTTATTTCCTTCAAAAGGTTACAAACTAAAGCATGATTTAAAGTTAGGCAGTGAGATGGCTCAGTGGTTATAGAGCTGCGTGCCATGAACTTGTGTCCCAGCACTGGAAGCCATGCAGAGCTGTCCTCTCACCTCCAATGTGCACTGTGCACATACACTCATACACAAATCCTGCACGTAATAGTCAAACAACTTACAGCCTACCGTGGTTAAGTTAAAAAATCTTCATGGTGAAATATTGTTTTTCTTTTTTTTACTTATATGTGTATATGTTCCATGTGAATGCACATATACACAGAGGCCAGATGACTACCTCACATTTCTTTACCAGTCTGGAACTCACCAAACAGGCTAGGCTGGTCGGCAGTGAATCTCAGTGACCTGCCAGTTTCTGCATGCACAGGGCAGGAATTACAATCCAGTGCCACCACACCCAGCTTCTTATTTTTAAACAAAGGTTCTGGGCTCCATCCAAGGTCCTCAAGTTCGCAGGACAAGCACTTTTCCAGGTGAGTTGGAATATCTTTTTTTTTTAAACCTTTTTTATATATTACAGACATTAAGTTGACAAATTAATTAAAAGATGCAAACAATGAGTTGTAATTTGTTTTCAAAAGAAAGAAAATATTTTTAAGTTCTGCAAGTATCTCAGATTGCTTGTAGACCAGTTTATAAGTGGACTGGTTTTAGAGCATGGTATAAAACATACGGAGCAGTAATAAACAAATCTCTCTTCTCAAACACTAAGTCTTTGCTCATAGAAGTTCAACATTCTTATTTTCTTTTCTGAGACAGTCTCATTATGTGGACCTGCCTGGCCTTCATCTTGTGACCCATGTTCTTGCCTCGGCCTCGGCCTCCAGACTGCTCAGAGCACAGGTCTGTGCTGCCAGGATAAGCAAACTGAAAACTCCGAATGTCAATGTCCGAAAGGCTTTAAAATCTAGAACTTTATAAGCTCGTGTGATAGGTGGGTCAAAACACAAGTGTACTAAACACACTGTATAACGTTATCTCTGTGCTGTGAGTGTAAGAAATAAATGAATCAGTGTTTTTACTTCACTTTGGCCCTAAGATCTCTTATAATGAATACATAAATATTTGAAATGCTAGAAACCTGAAACCTGAGACACTTCCGGTGCTAAGCATTTTAAGTAAAGAATATTCAATCTGTGTAAATTAAGTGAAATAATTTTCAGCCCCACACTACATGTGTGTTTAGAAGAGCTAATTCTTTTATTTATGCACATGAGTAAATTGTTTTATCAGTACTATCAAAGGATTCGTGTCACCATGCTAATTCGTCACGTCATTTGCTAACTGAATAATTTCCTAATACACATGCTAAGTTACTCTATTTTGAACATTTACTGAGTATTTATATGCCTTACACCAGCCTCATTCGCTTCGCTGCTGCTTCTTCCTTCCCTCCTTCCCTCCCTGTGTGCTGTATATATATATATGGAGGTCAGCTAGTGTCTGCCTTGCCCCTTGAAACAGGGTCTGCATTGTAAGCTGGAGCTAGGCTAAAAGCCAGTGAATCCCAGTGATCCTCCTGTCTACTCCCCAGCGCTGGGTTACAGGCATGCATGTCCATGCCCAGCTTTTAATGGGGGTGCTGGTAATTCAAACTCAGTCTTCATGCTTGCACACTAAACACTCTTACTTACTGAGCCATGTCCTCAGCCCTGCATTAGCTTCGTTTAATCCTGTGAAGTAGAAACTACTATTACCCTTACTTTACAGGTGAGACGACTGAAACCGAAGATTAGAGTAACCTGTTCAAGGCCACACTTGTGTCCAAGTGAGTAAGTAAAGTTCAGGTTAGGAGTCTGATGCAGTCTGTGTCTGTAGCCACCAAGGCCCTATTACCTACCTACCTACCTACCTACTCTTCACAGCCCATGTGGGATTGAAGCTAGGGCATCCGTATGCTGGCAGGTAATCTACTCCTGAGCTGCAGCTGCTCTGTCAGCTAGACTTCTTGGTGGCAGTGTGCTTATTGGTTTCTTTTTCTTCTTGGCTCTTGTCTGCTTGCCTGGAACTTGCAATGATCCTTGCACCTGTCTCGAGTGCTGGGATTACATATGATTGCTACCATGCCTGGCACCTGTACCTCTTGAGGACAAAGGGACACATCACCCAGATAGTCTTGGTGTCCAGGCCATTTCTTTAGTGTGAGCAGAGTTCTACCTTACAGTAACCATGCAGATTATCTATAGAATTTAATTTCCATCTTATAAAGATGACCTTTTACCTTCAGAATATGGAAATACATTTCTGCTAACTGTCTTAAATGCAGACTGGTCTACATTACTACATTACATTACTTACTAAGCTCAAGGACAGTCAGGGTTACACAGAGAAACCTGTGTCAAACGTTAAATAAACTCTTAATACCAGTTAGAGGGAAACAAATGCTGAACTCAAATGTAAGGAAGAAATAGGCAACTGTGTTCTCCAATTAGGTAATCACAATTTTATTTAAAAAATTTTTTTAATTAAGTATATGTGTGTGCCCAGAGAGGGACCTGGAGTTATAGGTGGTTGACAACAGCTCACTATCAGACTGGCAATGACAATTAGGTCCCTGAAGGAGCAGCACCCCTTACCACTGAGCCATCTCTCCAGGTCTCCCACTCCTTTTTACTGAGACAGGGTCTCCGGTAGCTGGGGATGACCTTGAATACCGATTCTTTTGCCCCCCCCCCCCCCCGCCCCCCGTATGCCACAGGTGTGTGCTACCATACCTGGTTTATGATGTACTGGGGACTGAGGCAAGGGACTCACTCACCGTGTCCCAGTTCAGACATTCTCAGTTTTCATAGAAATAGAGTTTAAAGCAGCTATTAGAGTAACAGCTATGTCAATATGAACATTTAATTCTCCTCATAACAGAATATAATCTTTCAATCACTGTGTCACTTAGGTCATTCTACTTTGCTACTTACAGTGCACTTTCCATATCTGATGTATTTTCTTCCATTTTCTAAGACTGTGTAGAGGTAAATAAAGTTGTCATGAGATCCCACAGCCAGAAGAGTACCATCTAGAATGAAACAGGAAGAAGTGCTGATTGAGAATGTCTGTCTGTCTGTCTGTAGTGCTGCCTTATCTGCTCTGTATTAGATGATAGATTAAAACTGTTTCATCACAGCAGTTTAACTATTTGGCATGTTATGAACAAAGCTGACCACGTAGCATCTCCTAAAATCAAATGGTAACCTAGTACATACAGCATGACACTCCTCCTTGGAGATACTCTCTTGTCTTAACCCTTATAGTCAGCTAAAGGCTGGTTTTAGAAAAATTTCCCTACATGTATTGGTGGAAGTGCACAATGTTTATGTAGTACTCTAATCAGGTTCAGCTCCATACTTGTGCAAGCACATCTGATCTCACCAATTACAGAGTAGGTTTCCTTAAGAAGGAACACATCACATTCTCTAGTTCTATGGTATCTTTGATTGTACCTACAACTATGCTAAGCACATAACAACTGGTCAAAGTCCACCAGTCTTTTGATTTTTAAATGCTACATTTTTTAGGGGTTGTTATGCCAGGATTAAAAACGAATTAAATAAAATGAAACAGAAAATATTGCTATTTCAAAATGACTCTTTTGGGGCAGGCAAGCTAGGTCAGAAGGGAAAGGCACAGGCTGGCAAGCCTGATGGCTGGCATTCCATCCTAGAGACCATGTGGTAGAAGCATAGAACCACCTAACAAATGTCCTCTGACACATGTGCTCACGCAATACATGTTTTAAAAAACACAAATTAAACTGACTCAAACTTTTGCTTTTTTTTTTTTTTTTTTTGAGACAGGGTTTCTCTGTATAGCCCTGGCTGTCCTGGAACTCACCCTGTAAACCAGGCTGGCCTTGAACTCAGAAATCCACCTGCCTCTGCCTCCCAAGCGCTGAAATTAAAGGCGTGCAGCCACCACTCCCGGCCTCAACCTTTTGCATCTTGGTGTACATACATTTTTCTCCTCATTCAAGACTATATTCTGTGCTTCTTTCTTTTTAAATAATGAACAAACAATCAAGTTTTTATTTTTAATCTTAATTCAATAGCTACTAGAGTCCACTTTCAGAGTGGAGTACAGTTGTAGTTCAGTTCTGATATGTTTGCTTGCCATGTGCATGGAGGTCTGTTTTCAACAGGTAGCATTACACAGACAAAACCAACCCATGCCAAATGTGCCAATGTAACCAAGGCCAGGTGTGTCCTACATGCCAATAATCCCAGTTCTTCTAAGGGTGAGGAAGGAGAATTATAAATTTCAGGCCAGTTTGGGAAAAACTATGCCTCAAAAAAGGCAAACTAATTTTAGAAAAAAAAAATGATATAAATATACATAACAAAAACAAAGGTAACTGAAATATTATAGAAATTTAACATTTTGGATAAAGTATACAAATAATTACTCAATGTTGAATGAAGTTATAAAATTTTTACAATGAATTACTAAGTATTTTATTTAATAACTAACAATTATGATTATATAACTCAAAACAGGGCTAACCAGAGTATAAAGGATTGAGAGTTTGGATGCTAGTGTGTATTCTGGCTTTCTTTTACAGTGTTTGGGGAATGTCAAGGACGGAACTAAAGGAGAACGTGGTAGGCAAGTGTTCTACCATGGAACTCTTTCTCCACCGCTTGTATACTTAAGTATAAATAAAGAGAAGCTTGCTAATTAGATGGAACACTCTGTTTAATATATATGGCTCCTCCTGTGTGTAGTGTGATTGATTGCTCTTTACTGTTTTTAACTGCAACTGCCACAGATCATTCTAGATTTACACTGGCTCCATATGCAGCTCCAGTCTTGCAGATTTTGTAGCTGCAGCTGTGGAACTGAACCTGACGCTCAGGGGACACTCCACACTTGAAACTCTCGAACATAGAGGACTTCATCAAGCACACATGTGATTTCAGATGGGGCAGTGCATATGACATGGGGAAGTCTGCTCACCTACTGAATAGCGCATCACAGACAGCTGCTCATTGCCATCCGTGTGGATTGACACCAGATCTCTTGTTTCTGCATCCAGAACAAACCACCTGTTTAGGAAAGAAGAGAAAACCTAAACAACCCACCTTCAGACATTTACATTTACAGGAAACAGCAGGTGACTTTTTCTACATTCTTAATTTTAAAAACATCAATATTAACTATGATAGTCTTCTAATTAATGCTGAGTTTATCAAAAAATGCTGCTAGACAGACATGGACCTACTTTTCATTTCTTCTTAGGAATTCAAAGACTTTCACCTGTACCTCTGCTAAGCACTGTTTGGGGACAGAAAGGTAAGATGACATTAGGGCTGACTCAGCACATAACGCCGCACGGCTCACAGGGGAGCCTCTGAGGAGGATGGAAGACTCAGGAGGAATGACAGCTGCATAGTGGGGAGGTGGGCAGGAACGGGGATGGACACACATTTATGAATAAAGTTGGCAGTGTTGAGAGGCTGGTCCACTGAACACACGATGGTGCAGCTGCAGTGCCCACAGACTGCAGAATTGTTTACGTCTGTTACCAATCCTCTGCTACCACTAAAGCATTGAGAACTGGTTTTTCAAAGAGAGAATAAGATGGTATCCCAACCAAGACTATAGAGCTACAGTGAATATCAGACTTCAAGGTTTTTTGTTTGTCTGTTTTTTTTAAGATTTCTTTATTACATGTATATGAGTGTTCTATACCTGTATACCTGCATGCCAGAAGAGGACAGCAGATCATATTACAGATGGTTGTGAGCCACCATGTGGTTGCTGGGAATTAAATTTAGGAAGAGCAGCCAGTGTTAACTGCTGAGCCATTTATCTAGCTCCATAGCTTCAAGTTTTTAATATGATTATCAAAATTTATTATATTCTTATATATTTCAAATTATTAATTTCATAATTGACAACCCCTAATATTAAGGCTGCTTCCAAGTCACTTCAATGTCCAGGATAGCTTTGAACTTGCTATTATATAACCAAAGCTAACCTTGAAGTCCTGATCCTCCTACCTTCACCCAACAAATGCTAGGCTCACACCCATGTGCCATCATGCCTGTTATATGATTTTTAGTTTCTTTAGTGACCACACACACATTTTAAAGGTAGAATTAACCTGAAGTCCCTATATAAATGCATCTCTCTTCCTTTAGAAAGCTATGCATCCATAACAGTATCTTTCGTTTTTTGTGTTTATGGGTCTTGCTTTTTAAAATGAACCTCTGGATACAAAAACAGGAATGTTGGGCCTAGAGAGACTGTTACACAGTGAAGAGTATATGTGACTTTTCTAGAAGACCCAAGTTTGATTCTTACTGCCAGTGCTAGGCAGTTAAGACAGGCCCCAAAGCTACAGAAGACACCAGGGAGAGAAGCAGAGGACTCAGCCTCAGGTTCACTATTAGTCAAACTCCTCCAGGAGAAGTGCTCTACTGTGTTTCCTTAGTGCCACACTAATGCATACTGGATACCGTGGCAATCACCAATGTACTCACTACTTGGCAACACGATGCAGAATCTACACATGGACATAGACACATGGCTCAAGATTTCACCAGTCCATTTCTCTGTTCCTGTACCATTTGGACATATTTTACAGAAAACTAGTTCCTAGCCCTAAATGTGACTTAAAAAGTGGAGTGAGTAATCTGAATGGCTAAAGTAGTAGCTTTTCAATTTCATACAGTAAAATTAGGTGTTTACAGACCAAAGGGAAAATAAAAACAAATGAGTATCCATGAATCCAAGGCATGGAAGCAGGCGTGGAGCTCGGTAGAGCTCTACCTAATCCAGCAGTAACAGCCGTATCTGCCAACAGGAGACTCCAAGTCCACACCAGTGAGCATGGACGGACGGACGGACGGACTGCCTGCACTGCTATGGTGCCTACTGTCTTTCTCTCAAAAGGTAGTAACTACCTTACCTTTGGAGTACACATCACTAAGATGGCGGGATCTCACAGCCACACAGAAGTTAGAAAGTAGTTTCAGTGGTTTTTCAACCACATCCTTTTAATTTTTTTTTATATTTATTTACTGTATGTGTGTGGGGGTGCAGGTGTCATGGCTGCATGTGGAGGTCCAAGGACAACTTCCAGGAGTTAGTTCTTCTGATTCTAGGAACTGAACTGTCAGGGGAGGTGGCAAGCACCTGCTTGCTGAGCATTCTCCTAGCTAATAAAACAAGAACAAAACAGGGCTCTGTGCATCTATCGGACACCTTTATTCAAACAGTATGTTGAATAAAGTATCATGAATGTTCATGATTTTCAAATCCCTCTAGCCTTATGCTTCATTTAGAGCTCAGGAAAACAGTGACTGACCAAGTACACACTAGAGTAGTAAGTACGCTATATGAAATGATTTTCCCACCATTTCAGATCTGCCTACCTGCCTGAGTGTGTTCCAATGGCTACCACTGTACCGCTTGGATGAAAGTCTGCACAGTGTCCTGGTTCCTAGAGGAGAAAAGGACAGGCATTTGGGCATAGGATAAAGGCTCCTAGGTTTAAGGGAACTGTTTTTAAAAAAATCTTTCAAAATAACTTGTTTTAAATAAACAAGAAGTTCTAGTCAGCTTTACTGTAAGCCAATGAGAAGTGCTACCTGGACAGAGTGGCAAAGGCCCTGACTGACTATAGAGGGGAAACAAGTGATGGGCTCCTGGCCAGGGAGTGGAACAATACAGCTAACACCAAATATGGTAAGAACTTCACAAAGAACTTGTACTTTTCTTTTGGGTAGTATGTGTATACAGTAGTGAGAAATACAAGGCGGCCCACAAAGAAGGCTATATAGTCTGCGACAGCATTCATTCACTAACTCCAACTCTAACAACAGAGGCCAAGTAGTTCATAATTAATGTTCCACAAATATACAAAAGCTTTATACGTTTACTACTGAACCCGAGAGGAAAGCATCCAATTATCTTGCTTCTTAATGTGGATTCACATTGGAAGGGCGACCAGACATTTCCCTCTTACTCTTGGCCCTTTTACCAAACTGCAAGCACACGTTTAGATGAGCGTCCTAGGCCGCCAGTGGGAGGAGTCTGGCCAGGGAAGCTTTGCACTCACGTCGACAAGCCTGGTCCACTCCAGCCTGTGC
The DNA here is from genome assembly GCA_902729485.2 of Mus minutoides. NCBI lineage: Eukaryota > Metazoa > Chordata > Mammalia > Rodentia > Muridae > Mus > Mus minutoides. Next base: position 1,163,810 of record LR749766.1, read on the forward strand.
TCCATTGAGTTCCACATGCACACCTGCCTGTCCTGAGCACACGTCAAAAGCAAATCTTTGAAGGGATGAGTTGCGAGGCCCCAGAGTTCATCTGTGTGACCCTGAAAACGAAAACAAAAAAACCACCTTGTAAGAACCAAAGCATATTGTTGAGAAATAACGTAGAAAACGTGGGCATCCCACAGCTTACCTGTACTTCTATTTGGAAGCCATCATTAAATGTTCCCCGTAAAATAAAGTTTCGTGATGTGCCTACTAAGAATTGTTCTGCCTTTCCCTCTGCAACTGCTCTAATGGTGCCGTACTGGTCAGGAACCTGGAACAAAGGCAGGTGTGAAGTTACCATAAACAGTGACATGCAGTAATTACTACTTCAACAGGGCTATGCTCACAGCTGTCTGCAGTTAGGGGGGAATAAAGACAGACTCTAAACCTGAAACTATGTGCTGGTCTCATCAGATTGTAATGTAATGTTCAATGACATTTTATTACACAGGAGTTATAATGTATTATTACCAACATTCTTTGTCACATTTATTGTAATTATCTTTGTAAAACAGGGTCTCCCACATGCAATTCAAGCTTGTCAGTGATCTAACTTGCAGCCCACTTCAGTAAAATTTACATTTATATTCTGTATGATACTGAGGTCATAGAAATGTGGGGGAGGAAGGAAGTTCTATCCGAGCTCATAAAGAATATGGTCTGGGATTTGTTTCATGTTCTTCTGGGCAAGTTTCTTAGCTTAAGACCATTCATTTATGACATGGGGATAATACATTCATTCCCTATTCAGAGACCAAAAGATAAAAATTACCGTAAATTAAAACACAGCTGACCCTTTAATCTGTAGACTCTGTATTCAAGTACTAAACCATCCATGGACTGAAAATACTGAGGTGAAAAAACTTTCTGTATGTACTGAGAATGCATGTATGTACTGAGTATGTATGAATGTACTGAGTATGTATCCACCCCACCCCTGCCCATCATTAATTAGTTCTTATACAGTTCAGTAAAACACTTCCATAGCAATTTCACTGTATCAGGTATGGTAAGCAATATAAAGACAATTTAAAGGTTAAATCCATAGAAATACTTGACCACAATGGGTAAGTGACTTCAGTACCTACAGATTCTAGCATCTACATGGAGACTAGAGACTACTCCCTTACAGATACAAAAGGATGACTGGATTGTAAAGTATTGGCCATTCTCAGGTCTCCTTGTGAGACCATTTCATCCACACACTATGTGATATACACTCAGTGTCCTTTACACTGATAACAGATCCCGCAGAATGACTCTGAAATGGCACATTTCTTCCTCGTGAAGGGTTGGTTTTAAAATGCCTCTGCTTATCCAGATGGGCCTAGCCTGTGTCAGACTCTGAGTTTAATTTCTTGCACTGCAATAATAAAGCCCTCAAAGGCCACATTATTCTGTTTAGAGCAGAGTCCTCTGTGCTATAACAAATGCTTTCCTATGGGGAGGGAATTAACAGTAGGAACCAGAAAAGCTATCTCAAAGTGGGACAAAATGCACGAGTAGAGTTTTCTGTTTGTTTGTTTTTCGAGACAGGGTTTCTCTGTATAGGCCTGGCTGTCCTGGAACTCTGTAGACCAGGCTGACCTTGAACTCAGAAATCCGCCTGTCTCTGCCTCCCAAGTGCTGGGATTAAAGGCGTGTGCCAACACTGCCTGGCTATGAGTAGAGTTTTACATTTTAAAGATTCCATTTCCAGCCTTACCTCTATTTCTCTTTCAAGGTTCAGATCATGATCCCACAAAATTATTTTTCTGTCTTTTCCACCTCCAGTTAATAGCATCCCATTTCTCATCTGACAAAGCGTAAATACACTGCCATCGTGAGCTTTGATTTGTCTGTTGATCTGATATACACCTAATATGGTAAGAGAAAAATGAAAACACTAGAAAAAATACGTTTTATTAGACTTTAGTATCTTTCTGGAAACCAGCTTTAGCAGAGCTACAGGGTGAATACGCAGAAAGTTCACATTTTCCTAATCAAGAACCTGGTCCCAGCAAGCTACAGAAACATGGCAGGCACAAAGACTTCAGACTGAATGTAATCCTTTACAGTTATGTCAGGATTCATGCACTCTAAATATTTTCTTTGAAAACCCTGTAAGCTGCTGCACCGGTGCTTCCTGGTCAGACCACAGGGATGGAACGTGCAGCTCAGCACCAACCTCGGTGTCCTCTCTGGTGATGTTTGTGCAGTTTGTCGGTAGTGTGACTAGTTTGCACAGCAAGGAGGCCAGGTATCGGTAAAGCTGTAGCCAGGATCCCAGCCTCCCACCTCAGTGTCCCTGGAGCTTTGCAAAAGCCTCTATAAGCTCAGCACATGGCAATCACTAAGAAACATTGAACTATTCCTTCTAGTCTGCTGAGAAACAAAAGAAATGACATCATCCAAACCAAGTCCCTGTTATTTACTCAGGCAGGGCTCTAGCAGTCAAGGGAGGCTACTGAGACAAGAGGACAGTCAGCCTGTGGGAGATAATGCCTTTCAGAATGAGTTACCAGGTTCTCAATGGGAGCCAGAGCCTTGTTTAAACAATTAGAAAGTCAACAAAATAGCCTTAGCTCTTGTGAAAAAAAAAACGGGAAGAAAAAAAAAAGATTTAAAAACCATTCATTTTTTAAAAATTGTATAGCAACTGCTGACTGGGTAAGCAGAACAGGGCTGTGCCTAGATGACTGAACACTAGGTCAAGGAGAGGTAAGGGACAACACGTCTCGCAGGATGGACCTTAGGAACTTGCCAAGTTAAACTGCTAGTTTAACTTGGGCATGGCAGGCAGAGCACACCTATAATCCTAGGGGCAGTCTGGGCTACACACTGAATTCTAGACCAGCCTGGCCTTTATAGTGAAAAGTGTTAGAAAACAAAACAAACAAACAAACAAACAAACAAAAAACAAATAAAATCTAGTTATCTAAAGCCACACATTTTACTTTATTTTGATAAAGTAATAAAGAGACCCAGAGAGATGGGGGAAGCTAATTGGTGCAGGGTTCCTTTCTAGGAGGCGCTGACAAAGAGCATTAAAGTGGACACGGTAAGCATTACTGACTGCACTTAAAGGAGCACGCGTTGTCATGTGAGCTATGTATGTATCAAGGCTCTTACTCAGATTATTTTAACTTACTTTTCTATCAGAGCTGTCATTAAGCTTGCAAAATTAGCTGAAATTAACAAGGGTTTGGCGTCCTTAAAATGTCCTCAGCCATAGCTGACCGAGACCTGCTCTCCAGCAGTAGGTGCATCCCTGGTAGAAAGGTGCGATGGACTCACTGCTCCGATCCTCTGCCTCCACCTAAATACAACCCACCTCTTGAGCATCACAATATGGTCAGTGGATGTCTATCTACACAATTTATCCATCTTTGCTCTGACTGCACCCAGGTGCCCAGGAGAGAAAGGACATCTAAAAAAATGTGAATTTTCTGAGCACTGCCGAGTCCCTTTAAGGACAGAGGAAGGAAGAGAGAGTGAACATGGTGAGCATAGGCGTATCGTAGATCTCCCTTCTTGTATGTGGTCCAAGTAATAAGTAGTTTTGAAATTACAAAGTGAGTCAGACGTGGTGGTGCGTGCTTTAAGTCCCAGCACTGGGGAGGCAGAGGCAGGCAGATCTTTGAGTTCAAGACCAGCTTGGTCTACAGAGCTAGTTTCAAGACAGCCAGGAATACACAGAGAAATCTTGTCTTGAAATACGTCCCCAATTAACTACCCCCCCCCACCAAAAGAAAGAAATTGCAGAAACAGAAGGGCATGGTGGCACACACTTTTACTCCCTGCACGTGGGAGGCACAGACTGTGGATCTCTATGCGTTCCAGGTCAGTCAGTCAGTCAGTCAAACCCTAACACAAACATCCATTAAACATCAGGTGTGAGCACCATGGCTCCCTGTGAAGAATGCACAAAGGAATATCAAAGTTTTCTGTTAATTCAGCCGTCCTGTTTTTAAACATGTCAGAAAACCTTGTCACACATGTATGACCTCCCTAGAATGATAGATGTTAGAAAACAGAAAGCAAAATTAAAGAGCTGTTTCATCAGGATAAAAACCTCCATCGTGTGAGTGACTCAGTTCCACTCACTTCCTTCCAAGTTGGGATGTTGACACAAAGCCCAAATAGTAACTAAGTTAAAAAAAATTTCCTGTTTCACATTTAAGCATATTCCAAGTTTCTTTTACAGATTGTAAATAAAACATTACAGTTGAAAAATCTTTCTCTGATGAATCTATAATTCTGTCAGTCTAACTTAGGTTAAACATTTGAAATACTTGCTGAGAAAAATTACTGTCTTTGAGTTTAAAGACTTTATGCCAGGGCCGGGCAGTGGTGGCGCATGCCTTTAATCTCAGCACTTGGGAGGCAGAGGCAGGTGGATTTCTGAGTTTGAAGCTAGCCTGGTCTACAGAGAAAGGACAGCCAGGGCTATACAGAGAAACCCTGTCTCTAAAAACAAAAAACAAACAAAAAAAAGACTTTATTCTGAGGTTTAACTGTGTGGCCAAGCCTACCCAAGTCTAATGGCAAGCTCTTCTGTTCCTCTCATCCATCACCAAGAGAGTGTCTCCATGAACAGCAGGTTATTTTGCCTGCCAAGGGAGGACAGCTCTGTCTACTCAAACACAGACGCAGATGCAGGCAGATGCTAGCACCAGGTCAGGCTCTTTCCACCTAGGTGAAGGGTCCATGCAGGAGATGTGCTGAATGAGCAGGTGAAAGGTTGGACTTTTGAGTTCCAGAAAAGGAGCCGGACAAGATTTAGGAGTAATAAACATTTTTAAAATGTCTTCTTCCTGTGTGCCTTGCAATTGTGTGGAAAGTAGGCCAAGACCTACCAACAGGGTTGGAAGAGGGGCTGCAGTAGGAAAGGAAAGGAGGGACAGAACTTCGCTCATTCTCTCAATTTGTTTTTCCTAACGGCATGACCATGAGTTCTGCTCAGACACCTGAGGAACAGCCCAGGAGAGTGAAACTTTATATATTTTAAATTAGTATGTATGTGTTCTCCCTCTCATATTAAACTTCTGGAGGGAAGAGTTCTATATGATCACATGTAGATTATATATGCACAATGAATAATTTCCTTAGAAAGGCTCTTTCGGGAGCGCTCTCCTGGTTGGTAAGGGTGGGGCTGCAACAGCACACGTGAGAGCCATGCAGTGCTGAAGGAGAAGATAGATACCTTTAGGTCCTTTCCCGGGCGGGGGCTCTACCATAGTTTTGCACCAGATAAGCATGACTCCACCCGAGTCTCCAGTAAGGACATCTCCATTCCCCAAGAACGCCAAACACTGAATGAATTTTGGTTTTTCATATTTCTACAATAAAATGAGAATTTTTAGTTTTCTCTTTGGCATGTTGATTTTATGCTTACCCTACAATAAAAGATTACACCCCCACACACCCCTACACACACCCACACACAAACAATGATGTTCCAACATTCTGATCCTTACCCCAAAAATTCCCTGTTTTCTTGTTAGTGAGTTGCCACTCCAGGTCCAGAAAAAAATATGAGATTTACCACATGTTATTATTGTATTTGCATCTGTTGGGTGGAATTCTACAGCCAAAACAACTTCATTTGTTGTCTGTGAAAAAAAAAGTGATAGTTTTAAAATCATGTACATTCTTACTATTACCAAAATCTAACTAGAGTTCCTTATAAAGTCAGGAAAAATAGGTTAGGAAATTTGCTTTTTCTCCTAAGGCTTACTTTTAAAAAAAAAAAAAAAGTACAGAATTTCTAATAAGATTTAAATTTGATATCCTTATGCTATCATAGCAATTCTTTTGCTACTTATTTATAAGTCATTTGTTAAGAACTATAGCTTACGTCTTAGATATTTGGGAAAGCACACTATGTAAGATACAAGAGCCATGTGATGTCTTAAAGCTCAAAACAGCAGAGCTAGAAATCGACCACATCCCCTTCCTTCTAGACCCCCAGCCCGTGCCTGGGCTTAGGAAGGCAGACTGCGAGCTCTGCTTCACCTAAGCGGAACCACACACAGTGTACTCCTTTAACGGTTACAGGATTTTTCAACCCTGTATTTGTGAGTTCCATTCATGTCGATGCTAAATGCTGTAAAATACTCTTTGGAAAAGGATCGAGGGGGAGAAGGGGAGGGAGAGATCTCCTGCTGACTGGAATTAGGGTAGTTACACTTTTTTCTCTTTTAGCTATCGTAAATGACAATGTAATCTGCATTCTCGTAAACAAATCATGTCAATTGATTTCCATTGGGCTTATATACTCTGGAGAGCAACAGGCTATGTCAGCAAGTAGGCACAAGTTCAACCTTAGCAAGTAATGCCAAATAGTTTTCCAAAATGGCTATTACCCACACAGCAGCACTTCCACCCTGACCTTCAAACATACACAAAGTAGAAGGTATTTATCAAGCATTCAAATCTTTATGATGTAAGCAAGGAGAATCCCCTGTTAGAATAACATACAGAAGACAGAAGAAAGACAGGGGAGAGAGAGCCCAGGTATCTAGCCCTAGAACCCAGTCCTTCTTAACAAAATGCCCCCCCCCCCAAAGGCTTTCCTTTCTACCCTTTATAGGAACAAATAAATACTCTGGAGTTAAATTTTAGTTGCTTTACAATGACCAATTCTGGCAACGGACATCTAGGAGAGTTTGAGGAATCTGGATGAGAGAAAAGAGTGGAAGAGACAAGCACAAGCCCGTGGTCTTGAATGACTACAGCATCCACACTGGGTGAGACAATCAGGAGACTGTGACATGTTATTCTTCATTTGTGGTAGAGGACATTCATATACAATGCCTGGGAAACCTGAGCCAGAGATGTGGAATGTGGTATCTTAGTCAGACAGGAATACCCTCAGTGGAGAGCCTGAAATAAAGCTCTGTACTAGCAACATATCCTGGAAAGGGGTAAAGAACTGCCAGCGGGGAAACCAAGACTTCACGGAGTAGACCTAACTACAAAAGAGAAAACACTTATGTAGTTCATTTTTCGTCAACTTCGCTACATATCAGTGGTATAAACTATACAGAATGTTAGTAGCCAAAGGGTCACCTGTCTTCTCTTATGTTTTTTTTTGGCAGGGTCTCTCTGTATAGCTCTGGTTGTCCTGGAACTCACTTTGTAGACCAGGCTGGTCTCGAACTCAGAAATCCGCCTGCCTCTGCCTCCTGAGTGCTGGGATTAAAGGCATGCGCCACCACGCCCGGCTTTCTCTTATGTTTTTAAGGTGAGATTTTCTGACAGTGAATTTCAAGTATAATCAATTGTACCTTGCTTGCTTTAGAAGTTACAATAACAAAAACCCATTTTTAAGGGAACAAGTAAAAAACTTTCAATTTATCAAAACATAACCCTAACAAAAGAGACAAGGCACTGAAGCAAAATATATCTTTCCTTTTTTTACTTGTTAATCATGTTTATACATATGTGCGTCTGTGTGCATGTTCACACATAATTGCATGTGCCCAAGGAGGCCTGATTTCCAGAGAGCTGGAGTCACAGGTGGTACACGACGTGTGGGTGCTGGGAGCTGGTCCTCTGCAAGAGTAGGACCAGTTAGTTCTACCTGCTGAACCATCTCCAACCTTGGAAACATATTCTTTAAGGACTTATCAAAGCCCTTCTGTAGTCTTAACATTTCTGCCCCATATAAATGCAGCTGTGATGCTAACTTACAATCTTCTTACAAGCCAGGGTGAGCCACATCATGGTACTGCAATAGTCCACAGCACTCACAAATCCTACAATCCCTCTAAATGTTACGGCACTGTTTACAATCATTATACAAAAACCTTATTATTTTTATATATGACCTTCAGTTATATCAAGCATGCTCTTAAGGGTAAAACTTTCCTTTAGACTTATAAAGCTTTAAAGTCTGACTGAAAAGCCCAATTCATGATGGAGTGCTCAGTGTAGGTAGGGACTGCACTCAGTGTTTCTGAAACTGTTCCATGCCGGTTCTTATGGTTTCTCTAACTGTACTGTTAAAAGGCACAGAATCTGATAAACTGGAAAGAATAAAACAAAAAAAAAAATCACTTCTGATAAATATGAACTGTGCATTTACTCTTATAACCTAGATAGGTATATATTATAAATCCAAATACCTATCAAATAATGAACTTTAAAATACAATATCCAAAGTTTATTTGATTTACCTTTATTTCTGCTATTTTTGATTTTTTCTGCCAGTCCCATACAGTAAGCATATGTTCATTGGAGTCATCAATAACGCATAAATGAATACCTGAATCCTAAATAAATTTGAAGAAAAAATGCCATTATTATTTGTTAAACTTGAGACACAATTGAATGTACTATTTACAAAAACTGTGCTTTTTCAGGAATAGAGAAATACATTAACTGTCTTCCTGTGTCCAGCTTTGCCCTTGAGCTGACTCCAGCAGCCAGTGAGTCCCTGGCTGTCATCTAGCAACAGCCCACCTCGGAGGCTCTCCCAGTCCCTTCGCTCTCTTACACTTCCTTCTTGCTGTTAGAAATACATAAGGCAATTCTCCAAGCAGGAGCTGCACAGAAATATATGTAATTCTATGTACTTCTGTCTGATGAGCTTTGAATAGTTTGATGAAATATGCTAAAATTATATAATACTTTGTTTTGTTTTGTTTTTTCGAGACAGGGTTTCTCTGTATAGCCCTGGCTGTCCTGGAACTCACTTTGTAGACCAGGGTGGCCTCGAACTCAGAAATCCGCCTGCCTCTGCCTCCCGAGTGCTGGGATTAAAGGCTTGCGCCACCACGCCTGGCCTATATAATACTTTAAAGTCCACTGATTTCAGTTTTTGTAACATAAATGAGATGAAAATAAATATTTTTCTATCTTATTTTTCTGAAACCACCTTCATTCCCACAGACTATGTAAGTTTAAGAGAAGGAATAGGGATGAGGTCAACAATTTATTTCTTGTAGCACCAAAACGTCACTGGAAAGACACTATGGTGAAGCTGGGGACAGTGCTTGCCTCTCTTTGTCTCCCTCACTTGAAATGGTCGTCAGAATTAAGGACAGCTACAGAGCATGGACTGTGTAGATAGTCTGAACACTTTACTTTTTCTTGGATTCGTGATTACATTTTTTGAAGTATGTAAGAAACCTGTATTATATTTTCAACTGGATTTCATTTTACATTTCAGAGTATGTAAAATACATACTGCACAGAGCCAGGCCACTAGCCCCTGCCACCATCCACCCAGCACAGAGCCAGGCCACTAGCCCCTGCCACCATCCACCCAGCACAGAGCCAGGCTGGCCACTAGCCCCTGCCACCATCCACCCAGCACAGAGCCAGGCAGGCCACTAGCCCCTGCCACCATCCACCCAGCACAGAGCCAGGCAGGCCACTAGCCCCTGCCACCATCCACCCAGCACAGAGCCAGGCTGGCCACTAGCCCCTGCCACCATCCACCCAGCACAGAGCCAGGCAGCCCACTAGCCCCTGCCACCATCCACCCAGCACAGAGCCAGGCAGGCCACTAGCCCCTGCTCCTGTACTGTTTTGCTTCCTCCCCTTCTCTTGGCCTGCCAGACTCCTGTCACTCGGTGCCTGCAATCCAGCAAAGCTGTTAAACTCAACTAGATTTTCTGTTTCAAAAATATCTCTTTTTTGCATGATCTATAAAACTCTTCTAAGTCAGAATATAGCTACTGGCAGGTAAGAACTGAAGAGATAATATAAACAGCTAAACATACTCTGAAATGTAAAATGAAATCCAGTTGAAAATATAATACAGGTTTCTTACATACTTCAAAAAATGTAATCACGAATCCAAGAAAAAGTAAAGTGTTCAGATGAGCAACATCTTACTTTCCTCTCATAATAAACCCCGAAAGATGAAAGGACATTGCTACACACAATCTTTAAAAATGATTTTTTTTGCCTGCATGTATGCGTGTGTTATTATATGAATGTCTGGTACCTACTAAGGCCAAAGAGGGTGTCAGATCTGTTGGAGCTGAGTTAGAGACGGTTGTGAGCCACCATGTGGATCTTGGTTACTGAACCCAGATCCTCTGTAAGCAACAAGTGGCCTCAACCATGAAGCCATTTCTCCAGATCACTATATACTATCGAAACTAATATTCATGGATCTTTAGGGAATATAAGCATCTCATTGGTTCCTTTTTCTCATATGACATCAGAAAAGATTATTTTATAGAAATGAAATGTCATGTCTGAATTACCTAATAAGATGAATGTCTCCTATGATACAAACTGAAATTAAGTCATGTTTTATTGCTTACTTCAATTTCCCTCCACTACTACACTGGTACCCTGTCTCAGGACAAAGACAATGTGCGGGTTCAAATTGAGCACTGCCCCCACAGACTCTGAGTTGAATGCTTGGTTATCAGGGAGTGACACTATCTGAAAGGATTAGGAGGTGTGGCCATACTGGAGTGAGTGTGTCCCTGGTGATGGTCTTTGAGGTCTTAGAAGCCCATGCCAAGCCCAAGTCTTTTTCAGCTGCCTGTAGAAACTCTCAGATCCCATGTCTATCTGCACGCCGCCATACTCCATGTCTATCTGCACATGGCCATACTCCATGTCTATCTGCACGCTGCCAGCTGCCATACTCCATGTCTATCTGCACACGGCCATACTCCATGCACAATGACAATGGATTAAACCTCTGAAACTGTAAGCATGCCCTACTTAAATGCCTTCTTTTATAAGTTGTTGTGGTCATGGTATCTTTATAACTCCATGAGCAACAGAACACCAAGAGACAAATTAAATATAACTAAATGTAGTATCTTGATCCTAAATCATATCCTAAATCCTAAATTGAATTTAATACTTTAATCAAATTACAATACTAGCTATTTAACAATAGCTATGTTGGAAATAACTTGCATCTCATTTTTGGATGGATACTTGATCCCACACATTCACAAGAACAAATTCATGCATAGATTGCTTAAACAGTAACTGTGACTTACTGCTTTTGAAAAATCCAGGCATCCTACTCCACGCTCAAAAGTTCCAAGTCCAATAACATGTAGTGTGGTAAGACTTACTGAATCCCACACCCTGACATGGGGTTGCAGAGGCTGCAAAACATAAGACAGGTCGAACATATCTAGGTGGGAGCAGATAGGTTAAAAAACTACCTCACAGCAGGTACGTACACCACTACCAACAGCAACTTGCCCTATTTTTGTTTGCTTGTTTTTGTTTCTTTGGAAACAGAGTCTCACTATTATGTAGTTCTAGCTATTCTGGAACTCACTATGTAGTCCAGGTTGGCCTCAAATTCTCAGATATCACCTGCTTATGTCTCCTGAGTGCTGGTACTAAAGGTGTGCACTACCATGCCCAGCCTAATTCCCCACTTTAGTAAGATAAAAACTACTAAATTCAGACATGCCTCCAAAGAATATACTTTTAAAAATATTTACTTATTATTTTATATGAGTGCTCTGTCTTAGCACACACCAGAAGAGGGAATCAGATCCCATCTGGATGGTTGTGGGTACTGGGAGTTGAAATCAGGACCTCTAGAAGAGGAGTCAATTGAATAGGTATGTTTCCCCTCATACTATGAAAATAAGGACATGTGATTATACAGCAAATAATTTGCATATTTAATGTTTCATGATTAAATGTATGCCATATACAAAATCATTTAATCCTCATAATCTGTGATCTTTGGAGATAAGTAGACCAAGATATAGAGACTATGACCAGCTTTTACAGCCACTAAAAGGTGGATGTAATTGTAATGTACTCTATTAGCTAGCTTAATTAATTAGCTACTATAGTAGCTAATATTTTGCTATTTTTGAGACAGGATCATAAAAGTTTATCCAAGCTGATCTGATTCAAATAGTTCTTCTGCCTGAGGCCACCAAGAAGCAGGTACTCGGGTGTGGGTGACCATCCATCCTTGATACTTCTTCACTTTTAGTATATTATCTTTATTCTTAAAATAATGTACTTAAAAAAAAAAGAATTATCTCCTTACTAAGTTCCATGGAAACAACCCTTAAAAGACTATAGAACTGGAAGGGATCTTCAAAGCCTTTTAAAATAAAGCTCACTTGCAGGTCTTCTCTGCAGCAACTGAACCCACAGAACATCATGTGCATGAGCTAGTCATGGTCAATACTCACTGCTGATCTCAGAAATGAGATGTTAGATAAAACAACTTATTGAAACCAAATAGTAACTCAAACTGTGTCTAAGTGGTATGCTGATATATAAAATCATTACCCCCCCCCCCACTCTAGAGATCCTCTCCTATAGCGCTCAGAGAGTGAGAGCAGGCAGACACATGAGCTGGTACTTACCCTTCCATCTTTGTCCACTCCAGCGATCTGTCCAGTTGCGATTCTAATCTTGTCAGGATGGATAGCAAGGCTAAAAAGCAGTATTTATCATAACTTTAAACACAGAAACATGTGAAACATCATAAAGGCACTTCTATATCAACATTTTTTTAAACAGATAGTTTTCAGTCTTAAAACCACACCTGATCTATTTATTTTTATTAGTACATTAAGCTAGCTTCTAATTTTCTTTCTTATTAATGTTAATAAATTAATGGAACACTGAATTCATAGAAAATATTTATTCATAATTTGACAGAGTAAGAATGGAAACCATTTTCATGTGTTCAAATTATCTTTTTAGTCCTATACTTAGGCAAATATTTTGACATCATTTATGAAGTTCAGTATGGTCCAGTGTAATCTTCATCTATTAAAATTTAAGTATAGCTTCATCTTACACAATCTTACACATCTACTAACTTAACAATTCTTTAGTATTTCAGCATTTCTACTTTTCTACAAACAAAAACCAGCAGTAAACATCTTCTGATAATAATTTTACTGACCTATAACTATTTCTTAATGTTAAGTTTTTGTAAATCGAACCCAGAGCAATAAATTCTAAAGGAAATGGAAAACACTGTGGCAGCTGCACTCTTACCATGGTGCACACACCCGACCACAGAGCCGCGAGTGTGCACTCCTGTGTAAGTGTGCAAGCCTGCCTGTGGAGGCTGGAGGAAAGTGTTGGCTGTCTTCCTCTATCACTCGCCACCCCACTTAATATTTGCAATTACAATTTTCATTACATTTATTTACTTGTGTGCAAACCCATGAATATGTGTGGGTAAGTGCATGCCAGCCTGTGGAGATCAGAGAACAGCCTGTGGGAGCTGGTTTTCTCCTCCCACCATGTGGATCACATGGTCAGGTTCTATGGCAAGTGCCACTGGTGTATTTACAGGTGGAGTGTGTGTGCACATGCGTCCTCCATAGAGTTTGCCACATTCACCTTTACTCACTCAACTCACTGCCTACCCTGTCTAGAGTGTGCTGTTTTGGCTCCACCGTCTGGCAGCCAGCCTGAGCACAGCCTGTCTCCATCACAGTAACAGACATGACTGTGCCCAGTTTTCACATTGGTGCTACCAGGGATTATAGCTCAGGCCCCATATTTGCACACAAGCTTTAACACTGAACCATTGCTCTAGCTCCCAATGACAAAAATTACTGTCTTTCTGTCCCTTTCTAGAATCCTTCTATACTATTAGAACAATTAACATGGATTTATGGAGAGAGGGCATGTGGAGATGAGAGGAAGACTACGCACCAGAGCTCTCCTACTCCATAGGCTCTTGGGACTTGGCTCAGCTTGTCAGTTTGGCTCCCTCGCTGAGCCCTCCTATATCAAGGGGTCAGCTCAATTGCAAAGACTTTTTGTTCCTGCTATATATTGCTAATCATTTTCCAGAAGAACAGTATTAGTCACATGAGATAAAAATGTTCAAAATTAGCTGGGCATGGTGGTGCACACTAATCCCAGCACTTGGGAGGCAGAGGCAGGCAGATTTCTGAGTTCGAGGCCAGCCTGGTCTACACAGTGAGTTCCAGGACAGCCAGGGCTATACAGAGAAACCCTGTCTTGAAAAAAACAAAAACAAAAAAACCCCAAAACAAACAAACAAACAAAAAAAAAAAGTTCAAAATTTCTATAATTTCTTCATGATAAGAATTGTATCTTCGGGGCTGGTAAGATGGCTCAGTGGGTAGGAGCAACCGACTGCTCTTCCGAAGGTGATAAGTTCAAATCCCAGCATCCACATGGTGGCTCACAACCATGAGATCTGGTGCCCTCTTCTGAAGTGTCTGAAGACAGCTACAGTGTACTTACATATAATAAATAAATCTTTAAAAAAAAAAAAAAAAGAATTGTATCTTCTGAATGTTTCAACAATCTGGCATAAATAATATCAGGTTTTCATTTCTAAGGAGGCTAAGTGTTTACCAATACTTCTCTTATATCTTCTTAAACAGTTTATATCCTGAATCGAGATTTAAAAACAAACAAACACCCAGCCAAACCTCTAGGGGCTAGAGAGATGGCTCAGTAGTGAAGAGAACCCTGGCAGCTGACAACTGTCTCCAGTTCTGGGGATTTAACACTCTTATACATTAAGAAAACCTCTAGCACATTAATGTTTTTGCTGTATTTAACTCTTACTTTCTTTTCAAAAAAAATTTTTTAAATTGTAATTTCTGCACCAGGTAATGCATGGCTCCAATATCAAAAGCTACTTAAAAACTATTGAAAAAGTCTTTTCCCTACCTGCACCAATTGGAAGAACTTCTCTAACTTTCCCTTAACTTTGACTTCTGACACTGTTTATAGGTAACTGTGATAACTTCTTTTCATAGGAAACTGTAAGAAATACTTCACACATGTGGAAGTCAAAATATTTTGCACGACTTTCTTTGCCCACAGGAGTGAGAACACACTTGTCTGTCTGCTCTTTACCATGTGCAGGGTGCAGGGCTTCCAACTTCATGTTACTGCTGTTTCCTTCTTGTTTCTAAGGCAGGGCATCACCAGGCTAACTTCACACTCTGACCTCCACACATACTACAACTAACACCCAGCTGAGATGGATATGAGATGCTTCTCTTAACTCTTGTAACACTGCATGGATTCTGTATATATAATATTGCAAATATAAATATACTTACCTTTTCTGAAGGCTATCATCTATGTACTAACCTATAGCACTCATACATAAGAGAAATTCTTATTTAATTATCTGAACAGTATAAAGAAGCTAACTTTTAAATGCAAGAAAACAATGGATTCTAGTACCATATGACTGAATTATCTGGAGTAGCAACACTGACTAAAACCCAAGCCTAAGCGTCTAAAAGGAGCTCTGCTCTTACAGTCTGCGGCCATACTAGATACTTAGGATCCCATTCAGGTTTGGTTTCTCTCCTTCTAAAAAGAAAACCTGAAACCCCAAACTTATCACATAGAATAAACCCTTAATAAATACTAAGTAAATGTACAAAAAACTACTTCCAGAAATTCACAGCATCCAGTCTGTCCTACAGGATCCCATACAACAGACCAGGTGGGAAGGGGTACAGACCTGAAGTAGCAGGGTAGATTAACTGAGATTTAGAGCAGTGTATTCTATTGCTATTGATACCACAGTGTTTTTAAGAATGTCAATGACTTATTTACTTTAAAAACATAGCGCACAGAATACACTGCATATAATTATTATATATAAAATATAAGTAACATTATTACTTATAGTCTAAGCTTCCAATGGTGAACTTTCAGTACAACAGCGAGGACTATGGAGAAGCTAGGCAAGTACAAGGCTGGCAGCACTGTTGATACTCACCATTTCACACAGTCTGTATGACCCAGGTAGTGTCGCTGAGTCCTCTCCTCATAATTAAACAGGACTACCACTGAGGCAATGAAATAAACTATCTCCCCTGTGGGAAGCAGGTATACATTCGCTCGACAGTCCTTTCCTCGATAACCGTATCTTGAATGAAAAGTCAAGGTTTTAAAGCAAATACTCAAGGTATTTAAGAAGTCATGGAGGCACAAAGGAGAGACAACCAGACTAGAGCCAGGACACTCACCTTTCCCTCTCCTGCCCAGACCTAAGTCTTATACTGTATTTGTCTTAATGTCCATATTCCTTGGACAAATATACTCTGAGCTCCTAGCATGTACCAAGCCCAGTGCTAATCACACAGCTCTGGACAAATCAGAAGTGAGGCCTGTGAGGCAGTGTGCTCAGAGGAAGTGCGCCTGTAAGGAGAGCTACGGTGGGACCTGAGAAGGCTCATCCAGGAAATAACAAGCATGCTGGGCCTAAAATGAGAAATAAGGGATAGTTGCCCTCTGTTTGCTGTATACAATAGCAATAAAAACCTGTGCCAGATCCCAGGATTGGTGAGCTTCTCCAAGCTAACCTAATTTTGTCTCTTCCTTTTTCACTGAGGTTTTAGCATCCCATGAGATATTCCAGGTGGAATCAGGAAAGCTCAGTAGTAAACTACTGGGTGTATCTGAGCCTGGCAGAGAAGTAGTCAATTTCAGAACTAACCATCCTTGCCAATCTGAGCTCTTTAGATGATTTGTTATAGTTACCTGGTGGTACGCCAAGGTTGCACAGGGAGCCGTGGCAAGACCCCATGTCTCAAAACAAACCAACCAACTGAAAAAAGGATTCATCATTTCCCGTGTTATCAATTATCAGATCAGTGTTTTACCTTCTTGCAGCAGCTCTGAGGCAGGTATTAACCCTTCCTAAAGGAATTTTGTGTTTCACAGGACAAGTGTAGAGCCAACACCGGCCACTGACCTTCCAGTCTGTAACCATCCCTGCCATGTCGCTGCTGCTGCCTGCTGCCTGCTGCCTGCTGCGGAGCTCATGGGATGCTGCTGTCCTGTCTGTATTAATTCTGATGATTTTAAATTGCTATTAGCAAAATATATCCAACACATTTTAGAGATCCTGTCTCCTTTTTAATTTCTCAAGTGCTTCTTAAGTTTGTTATGTTTTATTCCTGGCTTAAGGACATTTTGATTCATTAGATAAGCAACTTTTTACTAAACTAGGACAAAGCAAATAGATTTGTTTCATGTTTGTGAAGGATACGCCCACTCCAGTTTGAGCTTCTCTGGAGGCAGTTCTGTTCTGATGTCATCATAGTTGTCAACATCCGAAGGAATGAACATTGTAATTGGCCGACCTCGCATAAACATTTTAATATATTCTCCTTCTGTTGAAATACAAGACAAAGATTAAAGCACATAAATTTCCCAATAATTGTAAGAAAGATCATTTGATTATTGATATGGTGAAAACACGACAAGAGCGGCTGCTGAAGTTTTCCAGTGTGTGTTTTAACATACTGTATAGTGCATATGTAGAGAACAACGTCTCACTGTTAATGTCTCATCCAAAAGAGTGGAAGCAAAAATGAAAACAATAACAATCTGTAGCCGTTCACTAGCTGGGAATAACTGTGTTCATCCAAATTTAATTTACTTGTCTACATATTTCTACAAGAAGCTAAAAAAGCTCTAGTAAAAAATGCAAACCTTTATGACTGAGGATTCTTAACTTGCAAAGTAGAAAAAAATTAGACAGACAATAATCATGTTTATCACACTACTTAATCAACCTAAACAACAAGACCTTGTAAATTAAAAAACTTCTGCATAAGTAAACACTTAACAAAGTAAAAGCAAATTATGGACCAGGAGACATGACTATAAATCATGTATATAATAAGGTGGTTAATCTCTAAACACATAACGGATGTCAGCTCAATAGTAAAAAACAAACCAAGGCAACCCCCTCTTTAAATGCATTTAAAAATAGGTAAGTACTTTGAAAACACTTCTAAAAAAAAACCGAGACGGGGCTGGAGAGATGGCTCAGCGGTTAAGAGCTCTTAGTGCTCTTCCAGAGGTCCTGAGTTCAATTCCCAGCAACCACATGGTGGCTCACAACCATCTGTAATGGGATCCGATGTCCTCTTCTGGTGTGTCTGAGTTTAGCTACAGTGTACTCACATACATAAAATAAATAAATAAAACTGTAAAAATAGTCAACAAGCAATATTAATAGTATCCCAAGGAAATATGATTGAAAAGCACACTGCATGTCATTCCAGACCTGTTAGAATGATTAATAAAAACAAACAAAGCATAGGCGAGGGTATGGAAAAGCGGGTGACAGTATATGCTGCCGCAATGGAAATGCAGGGCACAGGCTCTTCAGAATTCAAATACAATTACGGTGTCATCTGGCAATGCTGCTACTGGATACCTTCCAAAAGAATGTAAGTCCAGACCGTGAACAGACATCAATGCTAACTCTCATGTTCACAGCACTATTCCTAACAGCCAACATCTGCAAACAATGGAAAAAGATGTAGTCTATACATGTACGCGAGCCACTCACAGAAAAACAGCTACTGCTTGATTCATATGACATATTTCAAACAGTCACACTCATGAATGGAAGGAGTGATAGTAAATTAGGGGTTATAGAAAACGGGAAATGAGTGACAGAACTTCAGCCAAGAAAGTGGAATAGAAGTTTACGTCTACCATACAACATCACACTAGCCAATATTAACTAAACTGCATGATTTTAGACAGCAGATGTCATGTCAGGTGTTTATACCGAAACCCAAAACTCACGATCTTGGACCACTATGAGAAAAGGACTCACAGACTTCTTCACATTAAGATAAGAGGAGTAAGATAAGAGCTATGCAGAGACAGTTCTCACACCTCACAACTGTGTCTTCAATCAGCCTCATATCAATAACCAAATTCAACTATAACACAAACATCTTCAAGACAATGAGAAAAAAGTCTTTCTCTTGTTACTAGCACCATAGGTTCTGAAACAGCCTTTGTTTACATAAATCAATAGTTGTTTATAAGATTTTCAAGTCTCACACTAAAACATTTTTACAAGATTTATCAGAATCAAATCTACACAGACAGTGCATCTCGTACCAGGGGAAACAGATGGGAACTGGTCATGGTGGGCATGTCTGCAATCCTAGCACTCAGGGTTGGAAGCAAAGGGTAATCCACAAATCCAAGGATGACCTGGTCTCTATAACTGAGTTTCACACCTATGTACTGAGACCTTGTGTCAAAACACAAAACAGTGGGGAAAAACCCACAGATGGAGTGTTTATTCCCAGAAAAAACCTAAAACCAACACCAACCTCACCTATCTCTGCCCCTAGCATCCTGATGATCCACATACAGATACGTCGCCACATGAAATGGTAGTCAAAACTAAAAGGGAAGGAGAAAGAGGCTGGGCACAACAGCACAGGAATGTCTAGCGCTTACCAACTTGTCTGACACAAAATGGAAGCGTGTCATCATCAACCAGAGGCTGATGTGATCTTAATATCTCTATTTTAACAATTTATTTATTTATTTTACGTATATAGAGAGTATACCATTGCTGTCTTCACATATACCAGATCCCATTACAGATGAGCCACCATGTGGTTGCTGGGAATTGAACTCGGGACCTCTGGAAGAGCAGTCGGTGTTCTTACCCACCAAGCCATCTCTCCAGCCCTTAGTAGTGTCTCTATTAATGACTCAAGTTACCTAGGAAAAACAGTGTGGTAATCCAATATGCAAAGTTTAGTAGTTCATATAATGTAAACTATGAAGAGGAAGATAAATTTCTTGTGAGGTGTCTGCCTGTAACTGTTATTTCAAATTAAAAAGCTGCACTTACTGTACGTGAGAAGTTCAAGTTATTTTTATTATTATCACTCACAGTGTGCCCAGCCTTAGGGTTTGATCTAAGAACAGCGTAAGACCTCCTACACTATGATTTTAACAACACACGACGCATGTCATTATTACTTCTGAATCTAAGAGTGAGACTTAACTTCCTGATGGTTTTTAGCATAGCTGAACTTTGATGATAACGAAACAATTACCAGCTGTAAATATCCCCTTCTAGAATCAGCTTTACCCTTGGGAGTAGTGGTAAATCTACTCTTACAGGTACTGATCTGTGACGTAACTTCCTTGGTGTTTTTTAAAAGAACATCAAATTGTTGACTCCATTTTAAAATTTCTCCTAGAATGTTTGGTCTGATCAAAGGTGTCCATGATCGGTGTATTTTGAATAATTGACAGATTAGTAGGTACCTCCATTGCTCCAGAAGGGAAGCATAGCTGAGAGACCTGAGAACGTCATTCTCTTATCAACTGTTAAGCCAAGAAACCAATTGCTTAAGACAACAAAGGAGCTATCGGTGCTCACTGTTTTTTCTGTTATGAAATAAAACTGGCAGTGTATGAAAAGCTTTGTCACCTGAACCATATAGAATGTAGGAAGAACATGAACACTTTCTGGCACTGAGAAGAAAGCAATACAATACATGATGAAAGAAAGACTGGCTGGGATCGGAATCCCAGTTTATTTTCTAATAGCTATGAGACATGGGTTCACTTTCCTAGCATATAAAATGGTAATACTACTACTTGGAATTATGATTGAATAAGTTAATACAATGTGAAACATAATTTGAGGCCCTTGAGAATACTTATTTTTCTTCCTTTGAGAAGGAAGTGTAACTTTTATTCTATTGTTCTGATACAGGGCTTAACTATGTAATCTAAGATATTCTCAAACTTGAGTGCTGGGTCTACATGTATGTGCCACTGTGTGTGGTAAGCAGTGACGATATATAATACAGTTTAGCAATTTGCTTATGTTTAATATTCCATTTAATCTCTGCATAAACTTTAAAGTGGCTACCCACAGGATAGCAGGTATGCCAGCATTCTGATGATTCTACCACGAATACTTTAAAAGCGAGGGCCATGAACTCAGGCATCTGTGTGGTCAGAAAATGAAATGAGACAAGTGGGAGGTGAGGCTGACAGGTGAGACGCGCAGGCACAGTCTGAGTACCAGTTCAGGGAGCAGTACAACCAACTTCATTTTCCCAGAGAAATAGCAAAACAACAATTTACTGTGAACTTTCCCTGTTGTACATGTTGACTTCTTTGAAAGAGTGAGAGGGAGAGAACGAGAGAGTGACTCACTGCATGAATGAACATGAGAAACACCTGCCTGACCAGCATACAGCTTTAGCAGACCGTCCTGTCCATGGGAATGAAACACATATGAAGATGGAGCTCGTTTCTCCCGAGCAAATGGCGGTCTTGCTGCTGGTGTTTTCTTGAGACTCTTGCGTTTGCTCCTTTTTTCTTTTCTCTTCCTTTCTTTTCTCTTCTTTTCTTTCAAGACAGGGTCTCACTGTGTAGCTCTTGTTATCCCAGAACTCACTATGCAGACCAGACTGGCTCTGAACTCACAGAGATCTCTGCCAAGCTCTGCCCTCCAAGCCCGGCCCTGCGGCTTCCTGATCGAGGGTCACTGCTTGCTTTACCTAAGCAGCACTCTCTGCTCTCATCACAGTGAACTCAGGAAGACAAGCCGAAAAGTGTGAGTCAAGGGACTTGTCTAAGTAAGGTCTGAGATCAGTGACAATAACAACAAAGGTGCTATGGTCTAGAAAATGAAATTAATGAACACTTACCCTCATGCCGGTAAACAGAGCAGGTGACCAGTGCTCAGCAGAGAAGTTGTTCACTGAGTGTAATGAGTATCTATTATGCGGCCACAGCTAACATGTCTAGGATCCAGAGTGGACAGAATACAAACTTTGATGTGGACCTAGGTTTGAACCTCAGCTTTAGCCCTCCCTAATCAGTGACAAAGTCATTTAACTACAAAGGCAATTCTGTGGGATACTGTTGATTAAGATTATTCATTTTTTGACTCTTGCACAGACTAGGACTTGAAAAAAAAAAAACTTAAGAGTTCATCTAGTTCAGCTCCTACTTTTCAGAAAAGGAAATATGGTTTAACCAATTTCAATAAATTTTAAGTCTACATTCCAAAACTTTGTTATTTAGAACTTAGAAATATTTATATTTTAAAACTAGTGTGATGGAGCACACCTTTAATACCAGCACTGCACTCAGGAGGCAGATGTAGGTGAAACTCTTAGAGTTCAAGGTTAGCCTACATAGGAAGTTTCAGGCAAGCCAGAGAGGTACATAGTGAGACTTTGTTTTAAAAACAAACCTACCCAGAAAACAAAGGTTCTATATCTGCATCTTCCAAAACCAGTCACTAATCCACCAAATGGCTGGGATGTGGCATGAATGAGAGATATTGGAAGTGTAAAATATACAGAATTGATTTTTTCACAGCTTGATTTATTCCTAGACTTAGATTTAAAAACAGAAAAGGGCCTTTTAGAAACAGTAGACTGCATACGTTTAGACCGCAGTCACTTGTGTCATGAGTGCTACTGCTGAAGACCTCTGAATTTCTAGAGCGCTGACAGCTTCAGCATCTTCTCCCATAGATGTCTACTTTAAGAACCCTGAACATGTGCCGGAGAGATGGCTCAGTGGTTAAGAGCACTCACTGGCTGTTCTTCCAGAGGTCCTGAGTTCAATTCCTATCATCCACATGACAGCTCACAACTGTCTCTAACTCCAAGATCTGACATCTTTACATAGACATACATGTGTGAAACAGGCAAAAACATCAATGCAATAAATAGAATAAAAATAAATGATTCAGATCCCTAAGCATGCTGGTGGATGGATGCCTGTAATCCCACATTTTGGAGGCTGAAACAAGAAAATAAGAGTTACTGGCCATCTGGTATCACACTAACCAGAAGGGTAGCTAAGATACCATTTCAAAAAAATTTTTTTTCTAGTTTGCAAATTTTAGAACTAATAATTTTCTTCTAAATTAAAATTTGAGTCTCAAACATAAGTAAAATACAGAAAAGCATGATGACACTAAACTGCTACAAACCCAGCAATCTTTACTCATTTTCAGCTGTTTCTTTATTAGCAATTCTGTCTACAAACCATGCAGCTAAAACCCCAAAAGATAAATAAGATGCTGGATGAAGGAACTCTGGTTTTATAGCAGAAACTGACAAAGATCCTTTCTGGAAGACTTCCTAGAACCAGCTAATGATCCAAGTGTCTACCTGGGCACCATGTGTGTACAGAAGTCCTGGGAGATCAGAAGACGGCACTGGGTCCCCTGGTAGCCATTAGCTCTAGGTGGTCATAACTTGCCATATGTGACAGGAACCAAACCCAGGTCCTCTGTAAGAACAACAGGTGCTGTGAACCACCAAGCCATCTCTCTCTGACCAGTACTATGAATGTAATGATACTTTAGAATTCAACAAACCAGGTTGGGTGTGTTGGCATATACCTTTAATCCCAACATTCAGGAAGCAGAGGCAGCTTGATCTACAGAGAATTCCAGGCCAACCAGTTTAGACCTCGTCTTTAAAAAACACAAAGAAGAGAAAGTTCAACAAAATAATGTTATATATAAAAAGTTTTAAAAATGTGTGTGCGTGTGTGTATGTATGTATGTATGTGTAGGCTGTAAGCAGTGGTGAATGACTTTAATCCCAACAGTCTAATCTAAGTTTATGAATGCAAACCCTTGGGTTAAAAAAAAAAAGTCCTAGTTATAGTGCCTACCAAATATGATGTACTTAATACCAACTAGGACAAAACCTGGGTTTGAAATTTTGACTAGTATTAAAATGCTATTTTTCACCTTCTTTGTTCTATTAGCAAAATTTCCTAAAGTCTTAGTGTGTGTGTGGGATATATACACATAATGATAATCCAAGACATGATCCTAGCAATTTAGAAACTTACCTCAAAGATAGATACACAGATATATAGGAAACTCGGATGTTAATTAAAAAATAAACCAACTTACAATTAATCAATTTTGACTGTAAGCCATCCCTCATTTGCTTTGCTCTCTTTTTCTTTTTAACAAATTTGTCATAAAATTCCTTGAAAACATCACACACAGGTTACTTATATGTTTTGGATTTTTACTGCCCTCTTCCCCAAAGGCTTTCTTTTTGAACGGTTAGGTAACAGTGCTTGGAGTACCAGATACACAGGGACCCTCTGCTGCACAAAGGAGGGGAAGGAGGAGGGGATGCAGCTGTAAAGCCTGCATCTCTCCATCCCTGCTTTCCTGATTAACTGGGGCAGGAGACACAAGGTGCAGGGGGCTATAGACACCTGGGCGCACATGAAACTGATGCAGCAGGACTAACAAAAGGCTTTAACTTCCATGCTTTGTGCTTTGCTTTGAGGTTTTGTGAAATTGGGTTTCATTCTTAAACAAGGCTGTCCTTGAACTCCTGCGGTAGTCCTGCCTCAGCCTCTCAACTGCTGGGATTACAGGTGTGAGCCCCTACACCTGGCTCTCATGTCTTATTTCTTTTTAAAAACATGTGGATAAAATCAAACAAAATGTGAAGATATGATAAACCTGGGTCAAATTATAGGTGCTGCTTGTAGTATTTACATACATTTTGAGAAAGAAAAAAAATATTTCACAATCTTTAAACATTTAAAAGTGTTACTGCTCCAGAAATAAGGACATAGAACACTTATTTTTTTTTATATTAATACATATAAAGGGTAGTTCAGGCAGACAACACTCGATTGTCATGTGCAAAGACCTAGGTTTGGTCCACAACATTTCATAAAACAAAAGCCAGGCATGATGGCACACACCTTCAATCTCAACACTTAGGAGACAGAGGCAGCAAGACAGATCTATGAAGTTGGGACCGAAGTTGGGACCAGCCTGGTCTATATAGCAAGTTTCAGGCCAGCTAGGGTGACATGGCGAGACCCTACCTCAAAAAAAAAAATTCAATCAATAACTATTGTAAGGATAAGCTTATCTATCAGCTGCACTCATTCCATCTCTTTGTTAGACTTCTATTTTCTCCAGCAGGTAATTTTATGAAAGCTGGTTACTATATAAACTGACAACATGACTGTCCCATGGTATGCTTAAGGGAAAGGTTTTTACTGTACATATGATAGAACAGCCAGAGGTATCACGACAGAGAGAGAGAGAGAGAGAGAGAGAGAGAGAGAGAGAGAGAGAGAGAGAGAGAGATTGAGAGGGAATGGGGAGGAGAGGAGTGAAGACTGGACATGGCTGGGGCTGTTGTGAGAGAGAGGAGACTAGCAGGGGACAGAGGGTAGAGAGAGCCCAGTGAGAACACAAGGGATATGAGGAGGATGAGTAACTGTGGGGAGGAGGTCTAGGATGCTAGCTGGCATCCACACGGTGTTATCAATGCATCCTCTGATATCTAACAGGTACCAGAGTCAGCTAGATGCCCCTTCTGCCAGAGCTAAGGGAAATGATCCCTGTTGGCGGATGGACACTAGTTTCCTAAGTTCCTGAGGAAGGCAGGCTTTCCGCTAACCACCAGAAATCCTCCCCTAGTCCCGCTTGAGCTCATTGGACTGCCTTTTGAGGAAACGGGAGTTTCCTTTGGACCTAACACTTACAATCTGTTCTTCAGGCTGAGAAAGCAGCTCAGTGCATGCAGAGCTGCAGTCTACACTAGAGAATGTGCAGTGTCTGCCTAGCATGAGAGGCCTCAGGTTTAATTCCCAGCATCACACAACAAACCACAGCCACAACTGCTTGTTAGTAAGTTACAAACTGAAGCACTGTACCAAAACCTAGCTGCTGCATCTAATAATAAACATCCCTACAGGAAAACTTAAGCTCTAACTGCGAGGCACTTTACCTCCACTATGACTATAACAAAAATCTGTAACCAGGAAGAGAACAAGTACCTGGTGACTATCTAAGCCAGCATGAGCTTTCTGTCTTTCCTCTCAGGCCTGACCTCAAAGCTGCCGGGTACATCACTGTTTCTCACTGCCACCTGCTTTCAACCAGGCCATCTGCTTTCGTGGTTGGCAGTTGTTCAGAACATGCAGCCTTTCCATGCTTTCCTCTTACTTTGCTATGACCGAAGGCAGAAGACTTTAGGTAGATTTTTCTGGCATCGCTCACCTACAAGTATCAAATGTAAATAGATTTCTTCCCATGTCAAAGCAGATGGGTTAGAACCAGTAATGGTTGTCATTGGCCAAAATAAAATAAAATAGATAGATAACAATTTTAAAAGAATGTCCAAAAATGATTTTAGCATTAATATATAAAATATTAGAAAATATGTTGTAATATGCCATATAAATGAAAATCAAACTTTAAAAATGTATTTAGCTCTTACAGCAAACAAATACTATGTTTTCATTCTATTTTATACATTGGAGTGCAGGGCTTTTAAACACACAGACACACACAGACAGACAGACATAGACACACACACACACACACACACACACAGAGAGACACACACACACTGCAATTATAACACAAAAACAGACATGGGAAAGTGAAATAATGAGCTCAATGTCAGCTTCTAGACACCAGAAACCCTGAGTGTAAATGTGTACTGTGTATCTGTATGTGGGCTAAGGGACTTCGGCAGAGGTCACACATCAGGTCCCCAGAGCCAGTCTCCACGATGCTCCCTTCCTACTGCCCACACTGTACACCTGCTCAACAACTGAGACTCTGTCAGCTTCTTTCCTAAATTCAGTGGGATGGAACTAAACATGACTGAACAAGAGTGTTGACGGGGGTGGGTGGGGGATGGGGAGGGATAGAAGGGATGGCTCAATGGTTAGGAGCACTCACTCATCCGAAGTTCCTGAGTTCCATTCTTAACACCTACATGGTCAATCACAACTGTCTGACGCCATGGTCTGGTGTGTAGACAAAGTACCCATAGACATGAAATACAGACGTAAATAAATCTTTAAAGTAAACAGGTCCACTCTAGTGATTATTCTCCAGAAAGAATAAGCTAAAGAGCAAAGAAATTTACTCAAATTGTATAATTAATGCTCTGTGCACTCAACATTTGATGACACCAATTCCCATCTTTGAGTTAACTGTTTTTAAAGTAAATGAGACAAGGTTTCTCTATGTAATAGAGCCCTGGTTGTTCCAGACTTGCTTTGTAGACCAGGTTGGCCTCAAACTCACAGAGATCCACTTGCCCCTGCCCCTTAAATCTCAAATGATGGAATTAAGGGTGTGCACCACCACACCTGCTTTAAAATCCTTATAACAAAGCTCAATGGCTTTTTTCCTACGCCTTTCTCTGCCTCCTCCCCAGCACCTAGCACCTGCCAGCACTGCTCCTCCGCTCTGCTCCCAGGCACACAATGGCCATTATTTCACTGGCATGCCTGAATGACATAAGACTGTGCCAACACAAACCACTCTTAGAGACTAATGGTAAGTCCCCCCATGCCCGACAAACTGCAGCCAGCCAGCCCTTTATCAATTACCCTACGAGGACTCTGCTAAGATTTGAGTGCTTCTTGAGAACACTTACTAACAACACCTCTCTGGCACAAGGCTTCTCTGTTTTTGTTATGGAGTTTTCCACCCTGAAGACTTAGTGAAGGAAGCTTCGCTGTGACCACTATCCTCAGGCCAGAACACACTTATTCCAGGTCACTGTAATTAGGCCTAGGCCATGAGGCTACCAAACAGAAGAGTTTGGACAAGAGACTCGTCACATTCACTGTTCTTTATAGGATCAGTGTCTCTATTTAACTAAGTTCAGCTAGACTTAGAATGTGTTTGTAAATCAATTCAGTATTTTTCTTGAGTATGTCAGCATTATGGAATCTACACTACTGTACTACAAAAAATTCAGATCAACTCAAAAAGAATATCACATTTCAACTTATTTATAATTGGTATAAAATGTTATGACCTAAAGACTATAGCCAATAAGTATATTTTTTCTTATTAGAATGAAAGCAAAAATCCACAGAAATTAAGTTAAATTGCTAACAAAAAAGTTAAGCACATTTTAGACAATTAATAGTCCAGATAACAAAAGATAGTTAACGACAGAGATAAGCTGCCAAAAAAACATGCACAGAAAAGGCAAGGTTTTGTTTAAAACAGCATGCTTCAATTAAATTTGCAAGCAATCAGAGAATGTAAAACTGATATATAAAACTTTACTTTGCAACTAAATATATATATATATATATACAGAGTTACTCTGTTTTGGTCAGAACAAGGTGACAGCAAGTAGCCAGAAATAAGAATTAATAAAAGAGAAAAAATTAAGAGGAAATGCTTTGCTAGACTCATTATATGATTCTTTTCAGCAAGAAATAAATGATTATTTGCAACCAAGTTGGCAAGACAGGAAACTGAGTTAAAATTTATCAATCTTTTAAATGGCTTTTCTAGTATAGTTTTGGAGGAAATACATTTTTTGACTTATGCTGTTATATTCATTTTTACTATTCACCTTAATTGTTCAGATCTCACAGATGATAGATTGTATTTTTTTAAAAGCAGTTAACTTACTAGTTCAAATTACCACAGTATTTCCTTTGTTAAGAGAAAATTCAGAGTTGAAATGCCAAAAAGCCAAATAAGAGATGGAGACAAGGCCAACTCAGGGCAACCTGCGGAACTTATCCTTACCTTGGCTGTTTTTTTCCCGGGTTGACATTTTTGCTGGTTGAGACAAAAATGACATATCTTACAATAAAAACCGAGCATTTTCTTAAATGACTATAGTAATACGTCTCTTCGATTACGATGAATTAATAAATTACACTGAATAAAATTAAGTCATATTCTTATGAGTCAACAATAGTTAAAATGTTTTTTTAAAAAAGGCAAGTATTTTTAAAAAGAAATCTTAATTTACCTTGATTGACGATGACATCTTTATGTCTAAAAGAGAATACAAAGAACATTTATTTTATATGGCTCATCATTAGAATCACCTGAAAGAATTTAAAATTTTTTGATGCCTAGCTCATAAGTTAGATAAATGTTTACAAGTAAAATTCAGGAAATAGTATTTTTCTCAGTTTCTCAGTAGTTTCGACTACTAATATATACCATTTTATAAAACAGTAAATATCACACAAGATCATCAAAACACTGAAAGCACATACAGAAAAAGAGTATAATACTTATATCTTACAAAACTGAGATACTGAAGAAAAATTAATTGAAGACTTAAAAAAATACATTGACAAGAAAAAATAATCAACTGAAATAGATTGAAAATTCAAATCAGGGGGTTGGAGAGAGAGATTAGCAGTTAAGAGGGCTCAGTGCTCTTCTAGAGGTCCCGAGTTCAATTCCCAGCACCCACAAGGTGGCTCACAACCACCTGTAATGGGATATGAAGCCTTATTCTGGTGTGTCTGAAGACTGCTACTCATATAAATAAAAAGTAATATGAATAAACTAAAAAAAAAAAAAAAAATCAAACCAGGCACATCATTACTTCCAACAGGCATGTTGTTACACACAACAGTATAGAAACACAATTATTGATTTTCATACATGATAAAGTATAGCAACTTACTTGTCTGTATTTTTTATAACCTTTGATATTAGTTTTGATGTTGAAACCGTTTTCATTAATTTATTACGACTATCATCTGAATTTTCCCATGAGTTATGTGACTTTTCAGCTGTTGGTGGACGTTTTATGCTAGAAAAAACACATTAATTTCTTAGAGAAACATTCGGAGAAGCAATGACATGTAATCCACAGTTTCAATAGAAAATGACGGAAGTGGTTGTTAACATTCTCTTAAAGCAAGTCCAGGGGTGAGAAGGATTAGTTGAGAGGATCTGGCTGGATGAGTGGAGAGGGTCAGCAAGGCAGTCAGGAAGTCTGCATTACGCTGTCATTCAAGATCTACTAGCAAAAACAGTATCTGAAAAAAGAAATCTCTACAATCTGCTGTTAAGAGAGGAAAATGCATAAATCTGTATGTAATAGTTCTCATAGTTTGTAGCTATAAAAATATGATTTATAAACCACTGAAGTATGAGACTGCACGTTTCATTCATCTGTAATTATGTTCATGTAGTTAATTTATACATGGCACAAATTTCTAAATACTGTGATGCTAAAACTAAAACTCTTGCTTACAGTTTTAAAGACTTTTTATCCAGGATCAGAAATAAACAATAAAGTTACTGCCACTATCAATGAGGAATCCCTGGATTTATAACTGAAATTTATAAATGACCTTCTGACTGCATTTGCTAACGCCAACCACCAGGAAACCCATCCAGTCTCTGATACTCCTGCAGTAGTGCATCCAAAGAGCAATTTAGAAGGGCAAGCACATTTCCAGGAGACCGTAAGCTGAAAAGGAGACTCTGGGACAAAGAAGACACCAAGTCGATTAGAACCTTAAAGAGATCATGAACCTTCCCCGCACACAATAAAAGATGAATAACATTAATAAGCGACATTCAAGAAACTCCACAGGAGACCAGGCAGAAGAGCCACAAACCCTTAGACAGAAAAAGAATTTGCATGAGGCGCAGAGGCAAAGCGTTCTGTAAATGGTAAACATGCATTAGTTAAGTGAACGACACTTTGGTTTTCAAACCTCCATCATAGACTTGAATCAAAACATTAAAATAGCAAAAGAGAAATATATGGCAAGTCTTTAGGAGTGACTGTCATTTACTTTACTGAAATTCTAAATATGGTTCTGGAGATGGTTTAACACTTTCTCCAAATTAAGTCCTCGGCAGAAATATGATAATACCCAAGGAATGCTAAAGCTTGAGTCTGTGTTTCTAAATAGGCCAATTTAATTAAACGGATATCAGAATTGATACAAGGTAGCTGTGGCAGTGAGCCCCAGCAGGCATGTCTATACCCCAATTTAGGCTCCTACATTATTTGTTACCTTTGCACTTTCAAACACTGATTATAGTGGAAACAGAAAAGCTCTCAAACAAGCCTGTAGCATAGAAAAGAGCAGGTGAAATGATTTCATTTCCACACTCAAGCGAAAACTTATCCTCCCCAAACCCAAAGCTGAACTGAGATGCAGCCGCAAGAGCCATGGTTAAAGGGGCCTTTCACGCTGAGGTTGTAATGATGCCAAAAGGTGGTGAGAATAGTTAATATGGCAATTTCTATCCATGGCTATACATTTATACACAACTACATAAAAACTTTAAAAATTCTAAAATTTCATTATAAAAATATTGTTTAGGTTGTTTATACTTATTTTCCTTTTACCAAGTTGTTTGTGACTTAGTTTCTTTGCCAATTGTAACTGAAAAGTTATGGTTTTAAACCTTTATTCCCAGATGTTCTAAAACACAAATTATAGCAATGAAGAAGTTTTCTCTTGGAATCCATGGATAGCCAACTCTTGCCAAACCACAGAATCTAGGTATCTTTACAACCATTCCCTAGCCCTGTACTTGGTGACAGTTAAAACCTTTTGGTGGGAGCAGAACTCTTGCTCTCTGGAGTTTGTCTGTTTATTTGGAGAGGCTGTGAAGAGGGCTGGGGAGAAGGTGATGCTCGGATTTGTGGGCTCTGATCATTAGAATGAGAGTCCTCTTTTTTTTCTCTCTGTCCTTGTGGCTTTTCTTTCTTTTTTTCTGTACCACTGTAAAATAAAGTATAACATGGAACAACATATTTTTAAACAAACTTGAAAATCAAAATAATAAAGTGAGTATAATTCAAGACCCTAAATCATATAACTAATATAATCTATTATTTTATTCAATTAAAAAATCATTAATAAAAAATTAATTTTTAAAAATCTAAGGTAATAATACATCCTATAAAGCCTGTCTTTTTAGACAGAAGTGACCTCTAGTGAACTTTCTAATTTTGGGAGGGGATATAGAAGCTCTCTTAACTGACTTCAACATATCCAAATCAGAGCATTAGCGGAATTCTGCATTACTTGTAGAAACAAACTGGCTGGTGACACCCTAAGTGCTCGTATGTAACCCAGACTGGTCTGGGGTCCCCCTGTACCGTCAACTGAGAGTTGTCTCTGTCTGGAGAAGGGACGGATGGGCTGTGGTACTTACTGAGCATCAATCAATTCAGGGTCTCATAAATGTTAGCTAAGCACTATTAATGAGCTATACCCCGAGTCCCCATCAAAAGCTTTAATTGTACTAAAAATGGATGGTTTATTTCATATCTGTTAATGCTACATTATTTCAATTATAAAAGATAAGTATAAAAATATCCTACATACATAAAAAAGAAAACTGTAATTTTTTTTAAAGCAAGTTTAATGCTTTAGAATGACTATTTAAAAAGTTCCTAAAAGGCTGTGAGGGGCTGGAGAGATGGCTCAGCTGTTAGAGAGTGCTTGCTGTTCTTCCACAGGACCAGAGTTCAGTTCTGAACATCTACACCAGCTGGTTCAAACCACTCCAGCTCTAGTGGAATTCAACGACCCTCAACACAAACGGGCATACTAACCACATATACACATAAATGAAAACTATGTTAAAAAATAAATGTTTTTAAAAGAGGGTTATTAAATGAAGGTGAATCAATTTTTATATTCTAATATATTGTTTTGTCTGAGTTTTACACTTCTTACTGTCTTTAAACTAAGATTTATGAGCCTATAGGCATATTTTCTGTAAGAGAGTCAACAAATTTGACCAGAGATGCATCCTTTGAAGAGGAGAAGGCTTGTTCTGACAAATGACTAAATACCAATACATTTCAAGCTAAAATGCCTAATGTACCTATGTGTAATTTTTATTACCTCACACTTGAACCTTTAATTGATTTCAATTCAACTGTACATTTGCCAAGTGTGGTGGCACATGCCTTTAATCCTAGCACTTCAGAAGCATAGGTAGGCAGATCTCTGTTAGTTTGAGGCCAACCTGGTCTATAAAGCAAGTTCCAGGATAGCCAATGCTATGCTATTATACAAAACAAAACCCTGTCTCAAAAATCCAAAACCAAAACCAAAACAAAACACACACACCATACAGTCTCAGCTGCATCGTGAGCTACTGAGCAGTTAGGTAGAGGACAGACTCCAGACTTGTGTTCCAATATTAAAGGGCAGAGAACTGCAAATGCTCTATAGTAACTTACGCAAAGGGCATTTAAATTTTGTAAAAAGGTATGTTCAAGAATGTCACAAGTATATACATAAAATAAACGTGTGAATACACACACACACACACACACACACACACACACACACACACACACACGGAGACACACAGACACAGACAGTCCCAGACTATGTAACTCCACTATTACATTGTAAAAGTTAAAAATGTAGTGACATCATTTTGACTGTAAGATTTCCGAGTCTGACCATTTCTGCTCTCTTTGCACTGGCCATTGACTGCTGATTCTTATGTTCAGTTTTTAAAGAAGTGTGTGCTAAGAAACACATTCTCACCGGCTAAATATCAGATTAAACCTTAAAATTAAAACCTGGGCCTGGAGACGGTAAGTGGGGGAAGTGCTTGTTGTGCTAAGTGTGAGGATCGGAGTCTGGATCCCAGCTCGCGTAAAAGCAAAGCATAGTAGTATTCACTGTAACCAGCACTGGAGGTGCTAATCTAATGGTGACCATCTAATCTAGGCAAAATTGCAAACTACAGGTTCAATAAGAAGCCCTGTCTCACTAAGGTAAGGCATGATATCCATCCAACATCAATCTATGACCTCCATATATGTAGACAGGTATGTGTATACATGTAAATACACATTCACATA
This sequence comes from Mus minutoides, assembly GCA_902729485.2. NCBI lineage: Eukaryota > Metazoa > Chordata > Mammalia > Rodentia > Muridae > Mus > Mus minutoides. The sequence goes on from LR749766.1 coordinate 1,197,241, forward strand.
CCACACAAAAAGGTGGGAGGAAAGGAAGGCCCGAATTAGATGTTACTTCTTTTCTAACATCAGTCTTCAAACTATCCTTTACACTTAAAAGAGATTTTCCTTTTGGCTCCTAAAAGCCAAACCTAGCAGCCCTGTACAATGAAGTAACAAAACCAGGTGGTTCTAGATCATTCTTTACTATTGTGCTGATCACTACAATAAAACAGCATAGCAACTATCTAAGAAAAGCAGCTAAAGTTAAACGTAATGGGGAAAAAAAGGTTGTTTATTAAAATTACATACTAAGAGCTGGAGAGAGGGCTCAGTAGCTAAGAGCCCTCGATCCTCTTGCACATAACCTGAGTTTGGTTCCCAGCACCACATGGCAGCTCACAGTCACCTGTAAGTCCAGTTCCAGGGGTTCCAATCCTTCTCTAGTGGGTACGGTAGGATATGCTCCCCCACAGGAAAAACAGAAGGATGAAATAAAAATTGAACAACCCTGGGGAAAATAGTATTATAAATTTCTACTATAAATGTTTTATTACAATGCTTTCTCCTGAAAAATAAACCAGAAACAGTTTAGCATTCTTTGAGAAAAAAGTAGCGTCTATAATGCCATGAGGTTCTGGAGAGAATTCATAAAGTCCTGAAGACCTGGTTGTCTTCTCACCATCCGTGCGGCTACCTGGTGGGTTACACTTCTGTAATTCCACAGGATGGTCCATCAGCATACATCATCTACTTTTTAAACTGTTTTCCCCTCATGCATTACCAAACAATAACAAAACACCCTGTTTGTGCAGCTGATTTCCTATAACCTCTCGAAAGTCCATGTACCAACAACTAAAAAACAAACAAACAAACAAACAAACAAACAAAGGTGGGCAAATGTCATTTAAGCACTATCATCAGAACAGTAAATTATATTGAGTTAATTGATGAGCACATGGAATTCAAGTCTGTAATACATTGGAACATTTGTGATGCAGCGTCCTCCTGCCTCTAACACCCCAAACATGCAGACAAATGCACGCCACTACAGACAAACATGCAGACAAATGCACGCCACTACGTAAGCCTCAGTTTTCTGATTTTTGTTAATGAAAAAATTGTAATAGCCTTTAACCTCTAAAGTAGATATATATTAAAGAGTCTATTTTGCTTTTAAATGTTATATCTTAAATTTGTTAACTGCTAAGAAAAATGTACTTATATATCAATAAATTTCATTAACTGTATCAATAAATTCTTGCTGGAAAACAAAAGCAAATATTAACAGCAAAATTCCAGGAAATGAAATGGCTCACTCTCTTCAGTAAGAAGCAAAAGCTTCCTGAATAAAAATTATTATTTTTTTTTTAACTAATATAAGTAAGCACAGTGTCCCCAGGCTGGGTGTCTCGCTCACAATTAAATTCAAGATGCCAGGCAGTGGTGGCACACGCCTTTAATCCCAGCACTTGGGAGGCAGAGGCAGGCGGATTTCTGAGTTCGAGGCCAGCCTGGTCTACAAAGTGAGTTCCAGGACAGCCAGGGCTACACAGAGAAACCCTGTCTCGAAAAACCAGAGAGAGAGAGAGAGAGAGAGAGAGAGAGAGAGAGATTGATTGATTTCAAGACATGTGTGCTTGACTCCCACAGAGCTCTATTTGGAAGTCTTCTCATGAGTACCTAGATCATCATGCACAGTTGTGCATGGCCAGTGTCCCTACCCCATGACAATCAGGTACCTTTTAGCAGCTGAAGAAAGCGTTTCTTTTCTTGCTATTGATACAGAGCTGGGATGATTCTGTTTTCTGTTTATGCCGCTTCCATTGGTTATACAGGACATAGAAATAGCTTCTCGAAGGCTTGGTTGGCCTAAAATAGTTAAACAAGAAAAGTTAACAAATTTCAAAATATTCTTTAAGGAGCAGAGTTTTACAATTCAGTTTGTAGTGTTTAGAAATAGTGAGTAGATGGCCCTAACCACAGCATTCATCAAACAACACTATCGTCTTGAGATTTATTATCACCCACACAGACCAACAGAAAAGCTACACTGAGCTGCTGGGATGCTAGGCCCACTCACTCAGCTAAACAGTTCTTTAATACGGCAGCTCTGAAGCTTATGATCCAACCATATACTTTAAATTCTTAATATTTTACACAGCAAACTTTAGTGTGCTATTCTATGTAATGATGTTTATATAAAATAACTTTTACAGTAAAAGGCTTGGAATAAATATCTGGTGGGTAGGCGGCTGTGGTCAGGAAGAGTTAAAGCTACAGATTAAATAGGCCTATTTACTAAGAGCCAGGTTTATTTCAAGGTTGGGAATAGAATACAGTTATGGACTCAAGTTTTCTCAGACAGACTTAAGCAAAATTGAACTGTTCAACTAAGACAGTCTCATGTTTTTTTGTTTTTTTGTTTTTAAACCAACAATATGAAATTAAAGGTTTCTGAGTATGGACTAAATCATTTAGCATTACATTTCTGACAGGTCTTGAGACTGGCCATACCATAACTACTTAAGGAGCATCCTTAATACAGTGCCCCAGATCGTACCACAGATGGATAAGGCAGGCCAGAGGAAGAAGGGAAAGTTTTCAAATTTTTCAAAAATTCTAGGGAAGGTACTTACATAAGAGAAGAGAACTTCCCCCTCAAACAAATTAGTGACTTTTGCTATACAATCCAGCACTAGTATGCCACACAGGTGATTTCTTGTATTGATAATTTCTAAAATTATCATGGTGAAATACTTTCAGCAACTTAAAAATGTTCAAGTCAGTAGTAGCACTTACCATATCTGCAATGCTGTGATAGGCAAGATTTTAAACAATGCAAAAGGTAAAAATGGTCTAAGGAAGGGGATTTACTTCTTATTAATAACTCTGATACTCAAAACCTTTTCTACTTTCTTTTCTCCTCCTTGTCACGCTGCTGACAAGCTTTCTCAGTCAATGACTTCATTCTTTAGGAGGGCAGCAATACCTTTCCCCACCAGATTCTGTCTTCTCTATTTGCAATGATTTTGGAATAGTTCCCCTTTCCTCTTTTCTCAAAGCAAGATATATCACTAGTCCCGTCAATTTCTAGCCACTATTTTCAAAAGTAGAAACAACAAAGAAGGCATGGGATTCATCTATAGGAACAGTCCCTGCTGCCTGGTCTGGCACAACAGACCCTGAAGTCTCAGAGGTGCTGTCTGAATGAGGAGGAATTCCTTAGTCTTCTGAAACAAGTTTAGTTTAGTGCTCCCATTGAAGAAATTCACACCTTACAAACTGACTAACATAATTTACTTATCAACCTATGACAATCCTTGCCATCTTCCATGTTATATGGTATACAAACTAAATGACATGTTCATGCCTTTACAACATAACACTTTATATCTTTGATTTATCAAGTTTCCTTAGTTGGAAAAAACCAACTCTCACCTTTAGATGAATTTAATTTTTACTTCTAACATTCTGTACTAATAGCTTGTCTTTTATAAAGCCTCTGAGATGTACTCTCAAATTATATTCTCTTAGTCAGCCCCTCCCCAAGAGCTCCTCATGGGTTCCCAGGTACCAGCTATGGCATAATTTGTCCTCCAAGCAGTTAAAAATGCCCAAGTGAAACCAGGCGTGGTGGCGCACGCCTTTAATCCCAGCACTTGGGAGGCAGAGGCAGGCGGATTTCTGAGTTCGAGGCCAGCCTGGTCTACAGAGTGAGTTCCAGGACAGCCAGGGCTATACAGAGAAACCCTTTCTCGAAAAACAAAAAACAACAAAAACAAAAACAACAAAAAGCCCAAGTGTTGTTCTCTGGACTTTCCTCCATACTCTCAAGTACAGGTAATTTTCTTTTAGCAAGGATTCTGTTGTAACTATGCATATATTATGAGCATATGCCATCAAAAGGAAAGAATTCTCTGATATAAGAAACTTAAAAAAAACTATGGGGGCTTCCAGTATGGGCCAGTGCCCTGAGCCGACCTAAGGTCACAAACTCCGCAGCCAGTCCTACAACACCCAGAGAAAGATCCCTTCCAAGCGCTCTAACATGCCCAGGATCATAGGATCAGAGGTGAGGAGGACACAATATTTGCCCCAGCGCTGGGAGTAACTGATGAGTGGGACCCAGACACCCAGGAATACCATCCAAGCAGTGGCACAGGTTCCTTCGGGTGGGAGCCAGTGCCCTGAGCAGACCTTGGCTGTGAACTCCGCAGCCAGTCCTACAACATACAGAGGAAGCTCCACTCCCAGGTGCTCTAACTCACTCGGGATCAGAGGATCACAGGATCTTAGGATCCCAGGAGCTTGGTCACACCAGGACCTCAGGACTACAGAGACAGCTCAACTCTGAGGAGTTCTGATACAACCAGGATCACGGGAAAGACAGGCCCCAGTCAGATACAGTGAGGGGAGGTAGCACTAGAGGTTAGCAGAGGCAAGCATAAGAACACAAGCAACAGAAACCAAGGTTACTTGGCATCTTCAGAACCCAATTCGTCCACCACAGCAAGTCCTTGATACCCCAACACACCGGAAAAGTAAGATTCAGATCTAAAATCACTTCTCATGTTGGTGATAGAGGACTTTAAGAAGATCATAAATAACTCCCTTAAAGGAATACAGGAGAACACAGGTAAACAGCTAGAAGCCCTTAAAGAGGAAAGACAAAAATCCCTTAATTATAGGAAAACACAATGAAAGAGGCGAAGGAAATGAACAAAACCATCCAAGATCTAAAAATGGAAATAGAAACAATAAAGAAATCACAAAGGGAGACAACCCTGGAGTTAGAAAACCTAGGAAAGAGATCAGGAGTCATAGATGCAACCATCACCAAGAGAATACAAGAGAGAAGAGAGAATCTCAGATGCAGAAGATACCATAGAAAACACTGACACAACAGTCAAAGAAAATGCAAAATGATAAAAGCTCCTAAACCAAATTATCCATGAAATCTAGGACACAATAAGAAGATGAAACCTAAGGATAATAGGTATAGAAGAGAACAAAGATCCCCAACTTAAAGGGCCAGTAAATATCTTCAACAAAATTATAGAAGAAAACTTCCCTAACCAAAGAAAGAGATGCCCATGAACATACAAGAAGCCTTCAGCACTCCAAATAGATTGGACCAGAAAAGAAGTTCCTCCTGTCACATAATAATCAAAACACCAAATGCACTAAACAAAGAAAGACTATTAAAAGCAGTAAGGGAAAAAGGTCAAGTATCATATAAAAGCAGACCTATTAGAAGTACGCCAGACTTCTCACCAGAGTCTATGAAAGCTAGAAGATCCTGGGCAGATGTCATAAGAGAACACAAATGCCAGCCCAGGCTACTATACCCAGCAAAACTCTCAATTATCATAGATGGAGAAACTGAAGTATTCCATGACAAAACCAAATTTACACAATATCTTTCCATAAATCCAACTCTACAAAGGATAATAAGTGGAAAACTCCAACACAAGGAGAGAAACTACACCCTAGAAAAAGCAAGAAATTAATTTTTCAACAACCCCCCCAAAAGACAGCCACACAAACATGATTCCGCTTTTAACAACAAAAACAACAGGAAGTAACAATCACTGTTCCTTAATATCTCTTAACATCAATGGACTCAATTCTCCCCAAAAGACATAGACTAACAGAGTGGATATGTAAACAGGACCCAGCATTTTGCTATAGTAACAGAACTAAACAGAGACACAGTGAAACTAACAGAAGTTATGAACCAAATGGATCTAACAGATATTTATAGAACATTTCATCCTAAAGCAAAAGAATATACCTTCTTCTCAGCACCTCACCATACCTTCTCCAAGACTGACCTTATAATTGGTGACAAAACAGGTCTCAACAGATACAATTGAAATAATCCCATGCACAGTATCAGATCACCACAGACTAAGGCTGGTCTTAAATACCAACAAAAACAACAAAAAGCACACATATACATGGAAGTTGAGCAACACTCTACTTAATGATAACTTGGTCAAGAAAGAATAAAGAAAAGCATTAAAAGCTTTTTAGAGTTTAATGAAAATGAAGACACAGCATAATAAAACTTATGAGACGCAGTGAAGGCAGAGGTAAGAGGCTTATGGGACACAGTGAAAGCAGTGCTAAGAGGAAAACTCTAGCTCTAAGTGCCTCCAAAAAGAAACTGGAGAGAGCCTACCTACACTAGCAGCTTGAAAGCTCTAGAACAAAAGAAGCAAATACACCCAAGAGGAGTAGATAGCAGGAAATAATTAAACTCAGGGCTGAAATCCACCAAGTAGAAACAAAAAGACCTATACAAAGAATCAACAAAGGCAGGAGCTGGTTCTTTGAGAAAATCAACAAGATAGATAAACCCTTAGCTAGACTAACCAGGACACAGAGACAGTATCCAAATTAATAAAATCAGAAAGGAAAAAGGAGACATAACAACGAAATATATCTTAAAATAACTACTCTGTCATGTTGAATATTAACAGTTGAAAATATTAAAATCACGTTCTACAAACACCATGGAAATATTATTGATATTTTTTTCTCACTGTGCTTGAAATTAGCATTTTCTTAATGTTAAACTTCAAAGAATTTTTGCTACTTTGAAGTTTTTAAAATATACTTACTGATAAAATAATGTCTCTCCTAGAGATACTCATAATCTTTAAGTAAACTAATTGTTAGACAATGTACATAGATATATAATATGTTTTAAATACTCTCTCACTATGCCAGGTGGTATCATATAAGGGCTTTTGAATATATTTCTTTCTTTCTTTTTTTTTTTGGTTTTTTTTTTGAGACAGGGTTTCTCTGTGTAGCCCTGGCTGTCCTTGAACTCAGAAATCCACCTGCCTCTGCCTCCCACGTGCTGGGATTACAGGCATGCACCACCACTGCCCGGCGAATATATTTCTTAATGATTCATTTTTAATACTTTATGCTTTTACTATGCTTAATCCCCAAAGTATACTTTGTATGTTTTGAAACAATTTAGTATTCAACATTAGAGATAGGATCCTCAGTTATGGAAAGTATTAAATATTTATTAATGATATTTTTATGGTATGAAAGCCTATGAATATAAAAGTTGAACAATTTTTATGTATTAAATACTCATTATTAATATGTCTGGTATATAAAATGCACTTAAATAATAAAAAAATTTAAGGAAAAAAAACCAAACCAAAGCAAACCAACAACAAAAACTATGGGAAGGAGAGAGGTCTCTGTGAGTTCAAGGCCAGCCTGTGTAGAGAATTCCAGGACAGCCAGAACTGTTACACAAAGAAACCCTGTCTTGAAAAAACAACTTTATGGGGGCTGGTGAGATGGCTCAGCGGGTAAGAGCACCCGACTGCTCTTCCGAAGGTGATAAGTTCAAATCCCAGCAACCACATGGTGGCTCACAACCATCCGATCTGGCTCCCTCTTCTGGAGTGTCTGAAGACAGCTACAGTGTACTTACGTATAATAAATAAAATAAATCTTAAAAAAAAAAAAAAAAAAAAAAAAAACCAACTTTATTATATAGTTAGAAGTTGTCTTAGTCAGGGTTTCTATTCCTGCACAAACATCATGACCAAGAAGCAAATTGAGGAGGAAAGGGTTTATTCAGCTTACATTTCCACATTGCTGTTCATCACTAAAGGAAGTCAGGACTGGAACTCATGCAGGTCAGGAAGCAGGAGCTGATGCAGAGGCCATGGAGGGATATTCTTTACTGGCTTGCTTCCCCTGGCTTGCTCAGCCTGCTCTCATAGAACCCAAGACTGCCAACCCAGAGATGATCCCACCCACAAGGGGCCTTTCCCCCTTGATCACTAATTGAGAAAATGCCTTACAGTTGGATCTCATGGAGGCATTTCCCCAACTGAAGCTCCTTTCTCTCTGATAACTCCAGCTGTGTCAAGTTGACACACAAAGCCAGCCAGTACAGAATCCAATGGTGGAGAAGCCTAAGCCTGTAAGTGATGTCAGTGCTGTTACACAGGGGCTAAACAAAACTACTATAGTCACAAGGAACTCAAATAAGCAAATATGTTTGTATGCCCAACTTTTCAAAACACAAGACTCTTCTTTACAATGCACTAATTACCTTTACTTGGCATGGACTTTTTCACTGAGGCTACATGATCTTCAGAGATTGCAAGACGCCTCAGAACATCAGCCAGTGCTGCCTTTAGCACAGTGATTTCATCTTCTTGTTGTTGGACTCGGGACTCAAGAGCTGAGAGGCGATCTTGAACGTCAGAGGTACTTGCAGCAGAAATACTATCATCTAAAAAGAGAAAATATTGACTATTTTAACACCAGACTGTTCAAGAAAGAATTTCCTTCTGGTGAGAAAATTACACCAAAATAATTTATTTCCTTCTGGTGAGAAAATTACACCAAAATCATTTTTATAAAACAAACAAGCAAACAAACAAACATTATACCTTGTTTATAAGAGCAACTTCTAGAAAGATGTTCCCCACAATTGACTCCCTGTATGGTGATAGCACTTTCGTTTTCTTGAGTGTTCCCTACACACATCACTTTGTAGACATAATAGTAGTTTTCAAGAGCACACTATCCAAGCTCTCCCTTTTAATGAATCATGATCTTCTATCTCTAGGAAAACAAGATGGCGACCCATCAGACTCACACCAGCAATAAAAAAAGAGAACTGTCATGAACTTAACAAAGGACTTTTTGCTGTTCTTCCTTTTCCCAACAGTCTAATCTCTAGTCTAATCTACACCTGCCAACTCTTGGGTACGATTGGCTCAAGTTCCAAGCAAGTCTGGGCTGTACTGTAAAAGACTAGCAAACCAAAGAGGTGGGCATCAAGCAGGTAAAGATGCTGCTGACCTGAGACCCAGCTCTGGGACACACACTGTAGGAGGGAAAAACCAACTGCCACAAATTTCCTCTGACCTCCATACAAACTCTATTGCACATGTACACTTCTGCCACAAATAGATAAATGTAAAAATAAAATAAACAAAGCACTACCAACAACAGCAGTAAAAAAAAACACCAATAAAGAAAAACAAAAGATGGTATTTCTATAAAGCTCCTATCTAACATACTAGGTATACAACAACAAAGACTATTTTAAGTAAGCTTTAACTATAACAACATTATTAAATGCTTTCAAATCTACTTAAGTTTAGAGTCCACCATTTGTTGGGTCAATTAGAATAAAAATGTATAGCTGTATACAAAGATCAAATGCTACTGGCTAATTCAATATAAGAAAAATGCTGGAGAAACACTGACTCCACAGACACATCTGGCCTACTATTTGGATCAAGAGTACAATTTAAACTAAGGAAGTCATACACACTAGGGCTGAGTGCCATTCTCCTCAAGCTGAAAGAATCCGAATGCACTTCCTTCAGCAGCTAATTCCAAGTCTGAGTTAACACACTGATAGAACCCCTTCAGCATTTTCAAGCCAAACCCATAGAGCAGGCAATATTCAAAGAGACCATATGTACCAACTGAACTCCCAAGGGGGCAGATGCTCTCCCTCTGCTTTTAGTGGGATTTCCGTGACAACCTTGAAGCAACAGTATTAAAAAAAAGCTGTGTTTTTGTCTTTAACTTGGAGTTCAAGTTCTGGTTCTATATTAATCAGCTACATTATCTTAGACAAGTTATTGTAGTTCTTTGAAACTTGATTCCTTCTCTTTAAAGGAGGAAAGTACATAAAGCATATAAGGTACAATGAAATTGAGGCCTTGGCACATCTGTTACATGAAAAAGCAGGGATGTCAAAGTCTGAGGTGGTTTAACAAAGAACCGGTGAGAATGATCATTCTGTCATCTTATAATCTTTATGTATTTTTAAACATTTTTACTAACATATTAATTATACATAACAGGTTTCATTATGAGCTTTTCATGCAGGTACAGAATGTATTTTGACCACATCTGTACTCCCATTATCCTCTTACCCTGCTCCAGCCACGGTTGATCGTGTGTGTGTGTGTGTGTGTGTGTGTGTGTGTGTGTGTGTGTGTGTGCGCGCGCGCGCATGTGTAAAACCAACTGAGTTTCCTTAGGACAAGTCACAGAAGTATTTTTACAGGACCATTGGCACCATAAAATTTTATTTATATATGTGTCTAATTTACACACATGCACACACAAAGACATGCATGGTTTTTTTTTTTCTTCTGTGTATGTGGTGTGAACATCTGTGTGGGTGCAGGCAGGCTCATGTATGCCTGCATATGTACAGGCCAGAGGTTGACTTCAAATATCTTCCACTATCACTCTGCACCTTAATTTTATGTTTTGTTTCTCAACCAAAACTAGAGATTGGCTGGCTTGGCGTCCTTCAGCTTTTCCCTCCAGCAACTGGGCTTATCCAAGTGCAGCGCTGTGCCTGGCTTTCATGTGGCTCCCTGGGATCCACACTCAGGTCCTCATCTTTCGGATACAGAGCAATCTCTACAGCTCCAGGAATCTTTATACTCCCTTTTCCTTTGTCACCCAGCTAACTTCTAGGCGCCATCTGCAACTGTGTGAGTCCAGTCACCATCTCTCCTGCCTCAAGTCCCTGATTTCCTCCTTACAGGGAAACCAGGAGCAGCAGCTCTGATTTCCCGGGACTCTGACTGCAGGTCCTGTGAGTTCTCACTCTGCTGCATTAACAGGCTGAACTGTATGCGATGGCTGTTTTAGTCCATATAAAAACAACTAACAGCATTTTCATAGGGTTCAGTTTATATTGAACACTTTAGAAATGGTCATTAGATACCAGGCCAGATAGACACCTTCCAGATTTTCCAGAGACAGAGCGGTATGCAGAATGTTCTCTCTCTTGGTCCATCCACAGTCTAAGGCTTTTCTTAGGATCGTCAGTAATACAGCGACTCCTCATTACTCTGAGTGCCAGCTTTGAATTTCCAGGCCTGGATCATCAGTGGATACCTGGTGTATCCACCGGATCACTGGATACTCTGTGCATTTTGCTTCTATTACAATCGATCACAGGCTTGTTTCCTGAACTTGAAGAAACATGTCATCTTTGCAGAAATACACTGTATTCTAAATATCCTCAATCTGGCAACCCCGCATTATATTAAAGTGAAACATGGCTATATTGTTTAGTACCTTCAGAATTTTAATACTTTATATAAATCTTTTGAAAATGGAACACTGTAATTTCTTGTTTTCCTATTGATGGGGTCACAAATATAATTTATGATGAGACACTCCATTTAGAATAATAACTGAAAGGAAAAGTGACCAGAATGTATAGTGAACATAAGAACAACTACATTTACTAATTTAAAAACCTAACTACTACGCTGAAAGCTGTGATAAAAACATGCCTCTGAAGGTATCTATATGACTATACGAACATAATACATACCCCTACCTAATTCAATTCTATTATTTCCTTTGGGAGTGGTGCAGTTTCATTATGTAGACTGGCCTCAAACTCAGAGAAATTCTGCTATCTCTGCCTCCCTCCCAGTCCTTGCGATTAAGGTGTGCACCTCCACACCCAGCCTTGATGCTTACGGACTCAATGAAAACTGCAAATGTGTTCCTGTCTGATCATTAATAGTGTGAGAAGTTAATTGGAAAGAACCCAGATGTCCCTCAACAGAGGAATGGATACAAAAAATTTGGTATATTTACACAATGGAGTACTATTCAGCTATTAAAAACAATAAATATATGAAATTCCTAGGCAAATGGATGGATCTGGAGGCCATCATCCTGAGTGAAGTAACCCATTCACAAAAGAACTCACATAACATGTACTCACTGATATGTGGATATTTGCCCAGAAACCTAGACTACCCAAGATACAATTTACTAAACACATGAAACTCAAGAAGAAGGAAGATCAAAATGTGGACACGTCACCCCTTCCTAGAATTAAGAACAAAGCACACATGGAAAGAGTTACAGAGATCATGTGTGAAGCTGAATCCAAAGGATGGACCCAATGACTGTGGCTGCCAGGGATCCATCCCACAATCAGCCACCAAAGATAGACACTATAGCATATGCCAGCAAGATAGTGCTGAAAGGGCCCGGATATAGCTGTCTCATGGGAGACTATACCAATGCCTGGCAAACATGGAGGTGGAAGCTCACAGTCAGCTATTAGATGGAACACAGGGTTCCCAAGGAAGGAGCAAGAGAAAGTACCCAAGGAGCTGAAGGGGTCTTCAACCCTATAGGTGGAAGAATAACATGAACTAACTAGTACCCCCTAAGCTCATGTCTCTAGTTGCATATATAGAAGAGGATGGCCTAGTTGGCCATCATTGGGAAGAGAGGCCCCTTGGTCATGCAGACTTTATATGCCCCAGTACAGAGGAATGCCAGGGCCAAGATGTGGGAGTGGGTGGGTAGGGGAGCAGGGCCGGGAGGGGGGAGGGTATAGGGAACTTTCTGGATAACACTTGAAATGTAAATGAAGAAATTATCTAATAAAAGTTGGGGGGAAAAAAAAGAATTACCCATAAAGCAACAAGTTCCTACAACCTCTCTACTGCAAGGAACCCAAATCCTGGAACTGTATGTAAAACAAACTGCTTTCTCTCTGGCCAAAGCCTGAGAAGAGTGGGTGCTGCAGGCTGGAGCTCGTTAGTCCGCCCAGGCAGTTCTGGAGCTGTAGTACAGGTCAGCAAGCTGCAGGCGGCAGCGCTGGGGTGGGAAGGGCTGCCCACGTGTTCTTTTCCTTCACCAGGGCCTCACCTGGGTGTGGAGGCAACAAAAGGAAAGGACTCTTCCCAGCAAGAGAGCAGAGAAGGTCTTCAGCGCCCAAGAGTGCCATGGCAACAGAGGTGGGTTGTGAGCCAGCACAGGGAATCCTCCAAGCTGGGCTTTCCAACGTGAAAGGATACACATCAATGCCCAGGGCCCATGTTGCAAGGAAAATTGCAACAATACAAAATACTACTCTATGCATATGTGTGCAGGGTGGGAGTGATTTTTCTCTTCTATAGGAGATAGGGTGAGATGAACAGATTATATTCTTTTTTTGTATGTGTGATAATGGAATTACTTTTGCAAATTAAATTCCAAAAAGAAAGAAATGAAGTTGTATTCCCAAAGAGCCCTGAGATTTTATAGCATACAAATAAGAAAATTGGGAGAATTTTTTTTTAAATCATAGTTGTTAATACTATGGCCCTTAGATCTATTATATGTTTATTGTTTTAAAAGCCCATCTACAAGAAGACACACAATATAAATTGCCAGGCTGACTTCAAATTCGGAGTCCCACCAGTTTCTATCTCCTTAAGAGCTGAGATTAAAGGTGTGTGCTATCACTCCTGCCTAAAATGCCAAACAGAAGAGTAATGGCAGATTACACAGGAACACTAGAAATGTCATGGCAGATTACACAGGAACACTAGAAATGTCCAGAGTAAAAACTCGGAGAAACCATTACAGCACATACAATTTAACAACTGTACGAGCCCAAATGACAGTCAGCAGGAGCTAATCAAATAAGTCACTATATTGTGGCATGTCACACAGATCATAAAAAGGACAGTGCATATTTATAATCACAGACATATGCTGAATACAGAATGAGCATACTGTAGAGAAAACCTGCAGCTCAGCATCATGCTGTGCAGAGCTGTCTCATGTCTGTTTCATGTCTGTGCAGAGCTGTTCCAATTGGTAAACACACAGAAATGCTGCAACAAGTCTCTGAGAAATAGGATTTCAGAGAATTTTCAGATGAGTTTTCTATAAAAAAAAAAAAGTAGGCAAAGTAATTTTTTTTTTTTTTTTTTTTTTTTTTGGTTTTTTGAGACAGGGTTTCTCTGTATAGCCCTGGCTGTCCTGGAACTCACTTTGTAGACCAGGCTGGCCTCGAACTCAGAAATCCGCCTGCCTCTGCCTCCCGAGTGCTGGGATTAAAGGCGTGCGCCACCACGCCCGGCAGCAAAGTAATTTTTTGTTTATAATTTTAGGAGATGGTTTCTCTCTATGTAGCCTTGACTATCCTGGAACTCTGTAGATCAGGCTAGCCTCAAACTCACAAAGATCTACCTGCCTCTGTCGCCCAAGTGCTGGGATTAAAGGAGTGTGCAAGCACCACCCTGTCACACACACACAAAAATTTGTAGAGAGTACTTTTGAGGTCCTCCTGCTCACAGATAAGGACTAGAGAAACCAGGGATGTTGAGCACACGGGCTGGTCTCTTCAACAGAAGGATATATATAGGACTGCCTTCCACCCAGAAGGCTGGGAATGGATAGCCGGGGGATCCCAGATTAGTAAATTTATCCCAGACTCTCCCTCCCTAGAGCTTTATCTTAAGCTTTGTTTCTTAGACAATACACCCACCCTTAGTAGGGAATGTCACTTGATAACCTGCTGCCCTCTAAGCTGTCTCAGTCAGAGAGCACACCAGATCCCAGGCCCTTACAGAAACCATCTTCACTCTAGAAGTCAAATGTGTTGTACAAAAGAGTTTTAAACCTTAAGTTTTATTGTGAACATGGGGTTGGGATCATTGTTACCAGGAAACTTTTCTCCCAAACTGTACTGTACTGTAGTTAAATATGTCTAAGATAAACTTTCTAGTGTCAAGACTGGAAGTTTTGAGCTAGCAGCAGCTACTGAGGAGGGCTGACCAAGGTCAGAGGATCCTTCCTCTGCTGGCATGGGGCTTGGAGGGGCCCCAAAGGGCAGAGTAACATTACCCTACAGTGTAAATCTATCTAGTAACATACCTAAAATTTCAGTTCAAGTTTGGTTATCTTACAGACTTTTTTGTTCAATAAGTGAAAATCCTTCTGTAAACATGTAAATATGATATTCAATGTATATTACCAGTAACTAGAGGTATGGAATCATTACAAAGTACTCCAAGGCCTTCAAATACCACCTCTTAAAGACTATAACTAATTTGCCAGTTAGTGGAACAACAGGGAAAGAAGAGAAAGAGATGCAGACATTTGTTGTTTTTCCTCCTTGCAGAGCCTCTTCCTTCTTCATCCCTCAGCAGCTTCCCTCTACTGCTTGACTATTAGCTGGACTTGGCTGTCATTACATATGTCTGCATAGAGTCAGAGATGAAGTAAGTCTGTATCAAAGAGTCAATGCCAATTTGCATTCTGCAATAGCTAAGATTAATTCTAGGAAATAACTAAGGAAAGGATATGTATGTGTGTGTGTGTGTGTGTTTGTGTGTATGTGTGCACACACAGCACTGGCTGCTCTTCCATAGGTCCTGAGTTCAATTCCCAGCAACCACATGGTGGCTCGAAACCATCTGTAATGAGATCTGATGCCCTCTTCTGGTGTGTCTGAAGACAGTCACAGTGTACTCATACACATAAAATGTTATGTAATATATTATCCTTGAGAAAAAATTACTATCTAATTACTATCTAAGAAGAGTATGCTTCACCACATGGTGGCTTACAACCACCCGTAACAAGATCTGACGCCCTCCTCTGGTGCGTCTGAAGTCAGCTACAGCGTACTTATGAAGAATAATAAGAAATGAATCCTTGGACCGGAGAGACCAACCGGAGCAAGCCAGGCTGTCTGGAGCGAGCGGAGCCGAACGGGGACGGCCGGAACGAGCGGGACCGGAACGAGCGGGGCCAAACCGGAGCAAGCGGAGCCGATCGGAGCGAGCGGGGCTGGCTGGAACAAGCGGGGGCCGTACGGAGGCGGCCGGGAGCAAGTGGGGCTGGCCGGAGCGAGCGGGGTCGAGCAGAGCGAGCGAGGTTGACCGGAACAAGGGAAAAAAAAAAAAAAAAAAGAAGAGTATGCTTCTTAGGAGGAGAAGACCGTGTATCACAAACTCACTTGTCCTCTCCACACACTTGGTATAAAGTGAGCAGTGTTAAGCACCCAGAGTACTTAGGCAGATACTTAGGCCATTATTTCCGGGTACACTTAAGAGTGCAGGGAAGAGCCGGGCGTAGTGGCACATGCCTTTAATCCCAGCACTTGGGAAGCAGAGACAGGTGGATTTCTGAGTTCGAGGCCAGCCTGGTCTACAAAGTGAGTTCCAGGACAGCCAGGGCTACATAGAGAAACCCAGTCTCGAAAAACAAAACAAACAAACAAACAAACAAACAAACAAAAAGAGTGCAGGGAAGAACAGGATCTTGATTAGTCCCCACCTCCAGCCTCTTTTGTTCAAGCAAGTCAAGTCTGACAGACAGGACTCTTCTACATACAGGAACCACACACTGAAGCCACTGGCAAGCTGTCTTCCGCTCTTAGCACTTCTGGCCTGTTTCCTGCTGCCTTTCTGCACACTGCAAGAAAACCCTAGCTCAAAATCTCACGACATCCTTGACATTCTGAGGAAATCCTCTCCGCCCAGATGGCCTGCCACAAAGCACATCTATGTTGGCACAAATAAAACATGCTTAAGACAGTCCCTCCTCTCCTGTCCCTTTGCTCTCTGAGCTAAAAGTTTTCTACTCATTTATAAAGTGACACAAAGGAGCTGAAGGAGAGAGCAAGCAAACAGGAAACAGAACCCTCGGCTGCCTCGAGCAGGAAACAGAACCCTCGGCTGCCTCGGGCAGCAGCAGAGATGGCTGGCCTGAAGCTTTGGTGCTTCAGCTGCTCCTCATCCAACGCTTCAAATCCAAACCCAAGTTCTTCTCCTTCTGAAACTGCAACCCAATACCATTTCTATAAATACCGCTTCAGAAGCACAAAAGTGAGCATTTTTTGGTCGGAAATAAAAATAAACACTGTGCGTGCAGAGTGGCAGGTCACACTTCCTTCTTCCTTTTGCTTTTGTTTAAAATGAAACCCACTTGAAGCATAAAAGAATAATCACTTTTCATTAATTTTAAAACCTAAATATTTAGACTATATACGATATAACCATTTCACTAATAAACAATTAATAAGTCATTTTCAAAATTATTTTAAAAGGTTAAAAGTTATAGTAGCATCAATTAATCTATAAGATGAAACAATTCACAACTGGTTATAAACACTCATTTTAGAGATACATTTCTTTCTTTCTTTCTTTTTTTTTTTTTTTTTGGTTTTTCGAGACAGGGTTTCTCTGTATAGCCCAGGCTGTCCTGGAACTCACTCTGTAGACCAGGCTGGCCTGGAAATCAGGTATGGGCTGAAACTGGGCGTGGTGGCGCACGCCTTTAATCCCAGCACTCCGGAGGCAGAGGCAGGCAGATTTCTGAGTTCGAGGTGCAATTCCCTTTCCTCAAATCTGTCAAACTGACAACTGGAGTTTAACTATGACAAGGGTTTGATTGTCATGATTCACCTTGAAGAAGAGAAAAATCTTATTTCTTGAACTCATATTCTTATGTGAGGAGCAAGAAAAGATGGAGAAAGTAAGAGAGAGGTTGGTTGTGAGGCCCCTCGAATGTCCTTGTGACAAAATACTTGAGGATATTATTTTCCGAGTCTCAAGGCCACCCATGCTCACGTGTACACGTGCGCGCATACACACACAAGACAAACACACATTTCCAGTATTTTCAGTTTGCAGTTGTTTCTTTTCATTTTCAAGGCAGGGCTTCTCTCTGTGTAGTCCTGGCTGTCCAGAAACTTGCTTTGTAGACCAGACTGGCCTCAAGTTCATAGAAATCCACCTGCCTCTGTCTCAGGAGTACTGGGGTTACAGATTTGTGCCACCACACCAGCTCAGTCTGCAGTGGTTTTGATATACAGATATGGAACCCACCCACCTTTATCTGTGCTTCCATTATCTTTCCTGTATTCTTAGATAAAAGTCTCTTTCTGGGCCTCTGCTGCAAGCCTTTCCTGTAAGCATAAATCACTATTTGTCCCTTCTCTAAGCCTGTGAACAGGCTTTTCTCCATCTGAACCAACCTATCACCAGCGTCCCTAGCACCCTCCTCACCCCTTTACCTGTCCTCAGGCAAACTCTGTGCATTGTGCATCAGTCCTTGCTGAGGTGTCATTTCTCCTTTCCTGCATCTCTATTACCTGCTAGGTTTCCTATCTTTTCTATGGTATAAGCTTAGGCCTATTTTATTCTCATTTAAAGCCATCAATTCTCAGACTCCAGTTATCAGCTAGATGCCAATATTGTCCCCAAATACAAGTCTTAGGTGTTTATCTTAAGGTGAAGACCTAAGGGCACTTCTATTGCAGTGACCTCAAATTCCTCAGGTCCAGACAGCCCTGCTCTCTAGTCTGACTCTCTATCCCGTTTCTTTTCCTTTCCTCCTTACCCTGATACATGTTACATAACCATTTATTCAGCCAACCAGCTAGAAACATGGAAAGTCTCCTCTACTTTTTATTCTTTTATCTACCCAGTGATCGCATTCATACATACATATACATATATATGTATATATAATATACATACACATATACATACACACAAACATGTTTCTTCAGTTGTTATTCTCTAAACAATGAAATATAATCGCTATTTATGTACCACTTACATTGTAGTAACATAATTAAACTAGAGATTAAAACACCATCTTATATAAGGGTCTAAAGATAAGTTTATCTTTAAGAATTCATATGGGTAAACCATGAGAGATGACCACATTTGTCTCTGTAGCTACACTGTATCTGCGAAGGTCACCTGCTGAGGAGCATCATTCAAAGAGCTTTGGGCTAAGTTTTAATTATGGAAATGTGGCTATTCCATCTAATCATACTACTTTAAAATGCAGTTAATGAGTTTTTAATAAAGCCATGTCTCAAATTTCTCACTAGTTTATAAAGCCCTATATAGAGAAAAACTTTTTAAAAAAATTTTTCCAATATGCCTGGAAAAAAGTATCACACGAAGAAGTCACTGTATAGTGCTTGATTTCTATATTCCAGTGTCAACAGCAAAGGCAGGATGAAGCGAGGGGTAGAGGTGACATGCAAATGAGCAAACAAACAAACAACATGCAGAAGGCCTGCGTGACAGCTGGGTGTTCCATCCTGGAACTCACATAAAGGTGGGAGGAGAGAAGGGACCCCATACAAGCCTTCCTGAGATTTAATGATGCTGGAAAGAGTTCTGGAAACAGCCCCTTTAGAACTGTATGACAGACAGTAAACAAAACAGGGACCTTCAAGCACTCCCTCCAGACCTAAATACACCTTTGCTTTGGTTTCTTTCTCTGCATATTCTCCTTTGCTCTCATAAGTAGTCAAGACAGATAGTCAGCTCTTCTCCCAGCCTGCCCTGTCCTTCTTCAATCTCTGTCTAGATGCTAAAAACGAAGACTTTTCACTGCTGTTAGCACTAGGGATTTAGCCAAGAGGCTAGAACACACACCCACAGAGAACTCTGAACTTACTTACTGCGCCTTTTGGATGACAGAGCCGCACTGTGTACCCTAGTTGATCTGTTACTTGACATGAAGACCAGGCTGGCCTCAAACTCAAGAGAGCCACCTGCTTCTGCCTTCCAACGTGGAGATTAAAGGTGTGCTACTACACCCAGCTGTTTTAATTTTATTATTTTTTATGAAAATTGAAGTGTTTTATTTCTCAGCTTTAAAAAAAATTGTTCAGTGATATGATGGGGAAAGGGAAAAGGGAAGAAAGTCCTGCGGAAGAGGTGAGAGGGTGGGGCTGAGAAAAGAAGGGGAAGAATAATTAGCACTTAAAGATGTGGGGAAAGGCCATTATAGAAACTACTACGTGCCAGGCATGATGGTTCATACCTGTAGTTCCAGCACTCAGGAGGCAGGGTCAGGTGGACCTACGTGGGTCTGAGGCCAGCCTGGTCTATAGAGGACAAGGACAGCCAGGGCTACACTGAAAAAAGTCTCAAAATTAAAACAAAACAACAAACAAAACTATTCATAATAAGAGAGAGAGAGAGAGAGAGAGAGAGAGAGAGTGTGAGTTTCTGCACTTATTTTACTTGTTATTCTATATAGGGGACATAAAATGCTCTCAGAAGCTGTAGGTGGCCAAATGAAATTTCTAGTGCAGGTGAGGTACTTCCCTTCAAATCACTGGTAACAGGTATCCTGGATACTCACAAAATAATACCAGCTTCCATCACTGCTCGTGGTTGCCATCAGAAGTTGATGGTAAGAACTTATTGCTGAAGACACCACATACTTTGGTCACAGGACACAGAAAAACCAAGTTGGTACTGACAAGGAAGTACATGGCTGAACAGTTTTTCACAGTAGACAATAGCGCTATGCCAGCTGCCAGTGGAAAAAGTCATCAAGTCTCACCAGTTTCAAAGGCTGTGACCAACAATAAAGACCAGAGTGTAACATGTAAGCGTGGGTACAATATCAGCTCAAATGTTCTGCGGGAGCTCTGGTGGGGGCAGATAAGCAACCATTTTCTGACTGGATTTAAGGCCAACTCCATAGGAATAGTACTGTAAATCTAGTTGAGAACCACCCCAGTTGAGGAGGTCACCGCTTTTAGGGGTAAAGCGACAACTATCATTGCTATAAAAAGGGAGCAAGATTCTTACAATCTCTTGGCCTAGGCTGTCCACCTTTATACTTTTTAAAAAATGAAGTATTTATTTTTACTTCATGTGTATGGTGTTTTGCCTGCATCTATGTGTGTACCATGTGCCTGCAGTCCCTGCAAAAGAGGGTGTGATATCTCCTGGAATTGAAGTTATAGACAGTTGTGAGCTACCATGTGGGTGCTGAGAATTGAACCTGGGTCCTCTGGAAGAGCAACTTTCATGTTTAACTGCTGAGCCATTTTCCCAGGCTTGGATGGTCCATCTTTAAAATGAGACTAAGAGCTTCTGACACAAAACTGTAGAAAACCATGTGAAACAGGTCACTGACAAGGAGGTAAAACATGCCTATAATACCAGCATTCCATTGGCAGGCAGGCAGGCAGGCAGGCAGGCAGGAGAATTAAGATGAAGGCAAGTCTGGGGTGCTTCACAGAAAGCAAACCAAACCTAACAATAAGCATGTTAAAGATGGCAAACAGAGGGCTGGTAAGATGGCTCAGTGGGTAAGAGCACCGGACTGCTCTTCCGAAGGTGATAAGTTCAAATCCCAGCATCCACATGGTGGCTCACAACCATCTGTAACGAGATCTGGCGCCCTCTTCTGGAGTGTCTGAAGACAGCTACAGTGTACTTACATATAATAAATTAAAAAAAAAATAAATCTTTAGGGGCTGGTGAGATGGCTCAGCGGGTTAGAGCACCCGACTGCTCTTCCAAAGGTGATGAGTTCAAATCCCAGCAACCACATGGTGGCTTACAACCGCCCGTAACAAGATCTGACGCCCTCCTCTGGTGCGTCTGAAGTCAGCTACAGCGTACTTATGAAGAATAAGAAGAAATGAATCCTTGGACCGGAGAGACCAACCGAGGCAAGCCAGGGTGTCCGGAGCGAGCAGAGCCAAACAGGGACGGCTGGAGCAAGCGGGGATGCCGGAGCTAGCAGGGCCGGAGCGAGTGGGGCTGAATGGGGACGGCTGGAACGAGCGGGGCCAAACCGGAGCAAGCGGAGCTGATCGGAGCGAGCGGGGCTGGCTGGAACAAGCGGGGGGAGGGGGGGGGCGGCGTACGGGGGCGGCCAGGAGCAAGTGGGGCTGGCCAGAGCGAGCAGGGTTGACCGGAACAAGGGGAAAATAAATAAATAAATAAATAAATCTTTAAAAAAAAAAAAAAAAGATGGCAAACAGAACATACGTACTTGCCACTCCATAAGAAAACCTGCTAAGCCTGTATCTACACTGTCTTAAATGATGTCAGAGCTCTATAGTCAAAAGATTTATTAAAACCTGGTTTTCGAAGCATCAGACCCAAACACTGCATATTTTACTAATTTTTTGTTATTTAAATTCCACGTCATAATCAGAAATTGTAAAATGAATTAAATTGGAATTTATAGGAAAGACAAAAAAACAAAAAAACCCTAGCTATATGTTATTTATATGGCCATTATTTTTAACCATGAACTAATCATACGCTAGGCACTGTTAGGGTTTAGATAAGATGTTTCAATCTTAAAGTGGATATGACCCCCCTTTCTGGCCTCCACGAGCAAAGCACACAGTGTGCACAGACACACATGAAGGCAAAGTCTACACACATCAAAGACAAATAAATAAAGATTAAAACAATAAAATGTTTTAAGAAAGTAGCAGAGAAAAACAGAAGTCGCTAAAATCAACTTAAGCACACATAAGATCATGGGTATATATATATATATATATATATATATATATATATATATATATATATATGGTATATGTATATATACATGCATGGTGTATGTGTGTATATGTATGTGTATACACACACACACACACACA
The DNA here is from genome assembly GCA_902729485.2 of Mus minutoides. NCBI lineage: Eukaryota > Metazoa > Chordata > Mammalia > Rodentia > Muridae > Mus > Mus minutoides. Next base: position 1,219,451 of record LR749766.1, read on the forward strand.
CACACACACACATACACCATGCATGTAGCATATACTTATATGAACATAAAACTGACAGGAAAAGACTAGACTGTTTAATCACTTTAGCACAAGGCTCAAGAGAACCTTGCTTTTTTTTTTTTAATTCCATGGAAAATCTTTGGAAATCTGCTAAAAGAATCAAAATTTTTATTTTTTTAAGGAACTAAATATTAATGGTCACATACTTTCTCACCCTCTCATTTAAATATTATTTTAAATTTACTGACAAGTTTGTGTATTAGCATATAACATAACATTTTGATATGCTTATACATTTAAAAAAAGGCTAAATCAAGGTATGTGTACCATTTCACAAACCTTTGATAAAGACACTTAAATATATTCTTAGGGCTGGTGAAATGGCTCAGCAGATAAGGGTGTTTGTCAACACAAACCAAGCAACCTGATTTCAGTCCCCAGAATGCACATTAAGGTGAAAGAAGAAAATCAACTTCAGTTGCACGCACACACAAATTTGGGGAAAAACAAAACCAAACCAGAAACGTTCTCAGTAATTTTGCAAATATACAACACTTATTACTAATTGTACAAACTATGATATAAAGTACAATAAGTCTTCCTTGGAATTGTTTCTTTTTAATTAAAACTGTGACCTTTAACCTGTATCCCCTCAGTCTCTGCCACCACAGCCCTATGTGCAAGCCATTCCTCTTGTATGTGCAGTGATTTTGTTGCCGTATGAAACAAGGTCAGGTAAGACTGCCTTGCTTCACTTGAGTTGCTGAAAACAGCAGTGTGTTTCATTCTAATAACGAGTCAAGTATTACAGTTCTCTTCACATCCCAGGCATCTGCTGGGACACACTTAAACTGATCCCACTGCTTGTCTTCTGTGAAGGCTGCTAAAACAAACATACAGACAAGTGTAGCAATCTTTGACATACTGAATTTCATATCATTTAAATATGTACCAAGGGGAACTGTCAGATTACATGGTAATACTATTTTAAAACTTTTAAGGAACTTCCCTACTTTTGTCCATAATGGCTTTAAAAGCTATTGTTTTTGTTTTGTTTTTAATATGTGTGCTTTAAATATACAATGGTCAGCCATCACAGGTCAAGAATTATATACATACATATACATATATACACACATAATAAAGAAGCAGAACTTACAAATATATAGAAGATTCAGTAGATAAATTTTACTTTAATTTTGGTACAACTATCAGACAAAGCAAACAAAATCGGCAAGCTGTTTCCAACCCACCCACAAATATGTCTCCAATGCACTGCACTGCCAGTGCATTGTTAACAAGCACATAGTTAACACATAACTGTACAATTATAGCTCATTTGTTAACTGTAGCATTATTCTTTAAGAAACAAAATTTTAGACTTCTGCATACTATTTATATATCCTATATTAGGTAGCTAATTTGCCTTTCACCATGTTAAACCTTAGGCTACAAGATATCACACATACAGGAAATATATAAATATTGCCTATAAAACTACAAAAAGGTATTGGCTCAATAAAAAAAAAAGGGAAAAAAAAAGCTGGCCAACTTCTGTTTACAGGAGGGGAGCATGGGTCAGCTCACTGTTAACTAGGCACATAAAATTGAAACAAGATTATAATGAAGCACACATAAAAGGCCCACCAACACCCAACATTGCTCAGATTCACTGTACCTGCACTTCCCTGTCTCCTGGAGGGAAGTGCATATTTAAAAATCACTGCAGAGAAAAATCCAGCAAGATTTACTCAATTTTAAGTTATCTTCATTCTATAATCCAGCAATCCTACTCACAGAAATGGACAAAGGATTTTAACACGCATTCTCTAAATCAGATAAGCAAACTATAATAAATTTAGGAGATGTAACCCTTACAGACTGGTATATAGTATCTGTAGAAACTGTCGGGCAATTACTCAGGAGCAGACACATTCAAAAGTCCTATTAAATCCTGACCATTTTCTCTAGTGAGGAGGTTGGCTATAATATGTGATAACAGATCTTGTATATTCTAAATATATCCCCAGCGACCAAAGCAATATAGTTTAACTGCTCATTTGGGCTGCAAAGAGAGCTCAGTAGTTAAGAGTATATGCTGCTTTTTTGTGTAGGACCCAGGTTCAATTCCCAAAACCCATAGGGTGGATACAACCACTTGCAACTCAAGTTCCAGGGAATGCAGTGCCCTCTTCTGGCCTCCAGGGGCCACCGCATTTGTATGCAGAACACATGCACACACACAATTTTTAAAAATTAAAGTTAATTGCTCACCAGGACAAGTAAAATATGCACATACAACATGACCAAACATAAGCCAGAACATGTTTTAACAGTTCTTTTTTTTTAAGATTTATTTATTTATTATTATTATTATTATTATTATTATTATTATTATTATATCTAAGTACACTGTAGCTGTCTTCAGATGCACCAGAAGAGGGCATCAGATCTCATTACGGATGGTTGTGAGTCACCATGTGGTTGCTGGGATTTGAACTCAGGACCTTCGGAAGAGCAGTCGGTGCTCTTAACCACTGAGCCATCTCTCCAGCCCCGTTTTAACAGTTCTTACAGAGCATCTTTTTCATGGTGGAAAACCCTGTTTAGGTATGTATCAAATCAATAGCTTCAGTCAAGTACAGCAAAGCAGTGCACCATAGCACATATGCGGAAGATAGAGGTCAGAGGACAAGTTAAAGGAGTCAGTTCTCTCCTTCCACCACATGGGTTTCAGGATCAAACTCAATCATCGGGCTTGGCACCAAGAGCCTTTACTTTCTGAGCCACCTTGCCATTATGTTTGGACCAGAGGAAAAATGAGAAACTACCATTTATTCAAGTGTCCCAGGTTTGCTTTCTACTGCTGTGATAAACATCACATTCAAAACTAACATGGGGAGGAAGGGAATTATTCCATTTTATAGCTTACAGTCTGCTTATGAATGAAGTCAGAGCAGGAGTCTCCTGGCAGGGAACATGGAGGAACCCTGAATATTGGCTTGCATTTTATTGCTGAGTGCTACCTTTTCATACAACCCAAGAGGACCACCAGTCCAGGACTGGCACTGCCCATAGTGGGCTGAGAGGGAACCTGAGGTTCCCTCTTCCAAGATGACTTGAGCTGACAAGCACACTATGCAGCCGAGCAAGTGAACACTAGCAGGTCCTCGTGAGTGGTGGCTCTCCTACTCAACTAGGACGGAGTGCCACAGGAAATAACACAGACCTACATAGACACCAAAGGTTTTTAATATGCTGAAACTTGCAAGGAAACGGAGACACATGGTGATCCTCCTGCTCCAGCCTCCCAAAGGATGCAATTATAGGTGTGTGTCTCTGCACCCAGCCTCAAATCTTTACAGTGCTTTCAACTTCCTTACCTTCACCTCATACTTAGAATGTGTCATTTCCTCCTCTTTGAAAGGAAAAATAGCAGAAGTCAAGTAAAAGTCCCTACCAACACCCCTGAGCACTCACTGAAACAAGAATCACCTGGTTAAATGCTGACCCTCTCCCCAGGGCTCTTTGGTGTATGCCAACTGCCATAATACCAGTCAGATGAAAACACTAACAACTTTCATCAGCTGAAATAAACCTTTTTCTACTCTCTTATTTGCTATGACAGTTTCAGATTCAGCGAGGAACGAAGCTGACCTTTATTCCTGTCAACTACTTTGTTTCTCTGCCACTTCAAAGGTCTTAAAATCTGCAAGACGTATTCATAGTCCTGGAGGCTAGACAATTAATGTTGGTCTGTTGAAATTATTTTGGGGCGTTGTTTGGTATGATCACCTTTGGAGACCAGTTATACTACAGTATCCAGAATACCTTATAAGCAAGCTTGTTTTCAAACTTCAACTCTGGTTTCCTGAAATACTTTCTCTAGGAGTAAATTTTCACTGAAGAAGCCCAACTACCTTGAACCAACTTGAACCACGCAGTGGCACTGGGGACATGTGTCTATGTCTGCTGGCTGGGCAGTTCCAAAAGCCTACCTGGCCAATGCATCAGATAATAAAGCAATAACCAGGACTCTCTAGTTGAATGTCAGCCACTGAGCCTACCCTGCCCAAACTCCTGCCCCACAAATGACAGGAGGTTTAACAACAAAAGGGCTTTAAATCCTTGAGGGTTTTTTTTTTTTTTAATATGTAAGTACACTGTAGCTGTCTTCAGACACTCCAGAAGAGGGCGCCAGATCTCGTTACAGATGGTTGTGAGCCACCATGTGGATGCTGGGATTTGAACTTATCACCTTCAGAAGAGCAGTCGGGTGCTCTTACCCTCTGAGCCATCTCACCAGCCCCCAAATCCTTGAGTTTTAAGTGTCATTTTCTTTCAACCAGATTTGGTCAATGAGGTTGTATAACATAGGAAGTATTAAGCCTTAATGTCCAGCTTTGTACAGTGGCAGTCTCAACTAACTTCTTTAAAAATATCCAGATAAAATTTTCATGCCTGTAAATGTACGTTGCATGTTTGTGTGTGAGCATGTATTTGTGTGTACAAGTGCATGTGTAAGTTGGGGAATGAAACTGGGCGTCTTGCTCAACTGCTTTCTACTTCATTTTTTGAGACGGTCTCTGACTGAGCCCGTATTACACTAACTAGTTTGATAAGCCCTGGGGCTTGGCTTGTCTCCACCTTGTCAGTTTTGGGATTACTGGCTCATAGGTTCTGGGGATCAAACTGAGGAACAGGAACCCCAGGCCCTCGGACACAGTTTTATTGGAACAGTACGTGCTGTCCTAAGACAAATACTGAAGAATGTTATTAAGATACAGAAATACTGGGGACTGAACCACCACTCAAAAGAGCATACACAGGCTGGAACTAGTCACTGCCACTGCCTCTGCCACTGCCACCACCACCACCACCACCACCACCGTCACCACCACCGTCACCAGCAGCACCACCAGTACCACCCACCCCTGAATGTAGCCCCCTGCACAAATGGAGTGGGGGCTATCCCTAAAGCTGTTGCCTACCTGGAATAGGCTCCCCTAACTGGGCTGTCTTGTTGGCCTCAATGGGAGAGGATGTACCTAGCCCTACACAGACTTGATGTACCAGAGGAGGGTACTCAGGAGGGGTGAGCAATCAGGGTGTTAGATAGATAGATAGATAGATAGATAGATAGATAGATAGATAGATACAGAAATACACAAAATAACCTGCCTGACTGGGGCACTGAATAAAATATACTATCAATTGCTTGTTATAAAAATTACTTATGTGAAAATTGGCCATATGTGATATTACATTATTTTTTAGAGGGTGCATATATACAGAGATTTCACCATATATATTTATAAAAAATTGGTCATGTCTAAAAATCACTATATAAATTAACACCAGAAAGAAGGTATTATCCATTCAATTAAAAAAATTGATTTCATTGCCAGGTAGTAGCAACACACGCCTTTAATCCCAGCACGTGGGAAGGAAAGGCAGGGGATCTCTGAGTATGAATGAGGACAGCCTGATCTACAAAGGAAGTTTTAGAAACCAGGGCTACACAGAGAAACCCTGTCTCAAAAACAAACAAACAAACAACAAAAACAAAAGGATATTATTATAAAATGCAACCAGAAATCATGCTGTTGCATGTTTCTACTATTTTTAAACTATATTGAAAACCAAAAAATATGTAGTAAACAAGTACTTAATGCTGTATGCATGATCCCATTTCACTTCACAAATGTGCACATTTATGACTAGTTTCAATCTTGGGAATAAAAGTTAAGTGCAGATGTGAACACGTCAAGGCTGGTTGGGTGTACACATCTATAGTACTAGTTACTCTTGGGGCTAGAACCGAGTGTGGCAAGGAAGGGGCGGGGCGGGGCGGGGCGGGGCGGGGCAGGGCAGGGCAGGGCAGGGCAGGGCAGGGCAGGGCAGGGCGGAACTTCCATGGAGCTAAACCCAAGAGGACTTAGTTGTGTGGTAGAGTAAGAAACTGATCACAGGCCTGTTTTGATCACCGTACTATCCAAACTCACAAGTAGCCATTGGAATCCACTTGCTAAAAACTGCACATCCTAAATCTAGATATGACGAAATACCAAGCAATCTCAAATTCATCCTACGAAATAAAATGGCTGGTAAATTTTTAGTGCTGGTGTCATAGGGTCAGAGAGTACTGTAAGGAACAATTTTGTTTCAGAATAGGTAAGAGAAGAACCCAAAGACTAATTTTTTTTTTTTTTCCGAGACAGGGTTTCTCTGTATAGCCCTGGCTGTCCTGGAACTCACTTTGTAGACCAGGCTGCCCCCGAACTCAGAAATCCGCCTGCCTCTGCCTCCCAAGTGTTGGGATTAAAGGTGTGTGCCACCACCGCCCAGCTTCAAAGACTAATTTTTAAATGCAATGTTTAATCTTAGACTGGGCAAGGGAAAAAATTACTGTTTGATATATGTATATGCATGTACATGTATATAAATTACTACTTGCTGCATTCACTTTTGTTTGTATATATAGTTTCAGGGCTGACCAGTTTGTATATTATATGTACCAACAATAAT
>LR749766.1:1226078-1268578 GCA_902729485.2 Mus minutoides
ACACACACACACACATACATATGTATAATATATTATATATATAATATATATATTATATGTATAAATAATAAAGAGGGGTTTAGCTGTTAAAAACCCTGCTCTTCCAGAAAGACTCATGCTTTAATTCTCAGCTAAAACTACACAGTGGCTCACAATCATCTGGAACTCCAGTTCCAAGTGATCTGATGTCTCTTTCTGGCCTCTGTGGACACTGCAAATGCATATGGTGCAGACATGTTTTCAGGGAAATCGTCTATACACATAAAATAAAAAACAACCCCCAAAATTAATGTATTAGAAAATAGAGTAAAATCCCTCTATGGTGAGAGAGCGGCTGTCTTGTACCTGTCCATTTTCTGACTGCGGTCATGAGGACTACGGCTGACTCCCTCAGGAGCCTTATTTTAGGGAGTTAGCCTTTGACTTAGTTGACAGTACTTTGTACTCTGCAGCTTTGTTAAATGGGTCAGTAGAGAAAATGTCGCACAGAGACACAGTATATAACAAAGAGCAAAATACTATGAAATATGAATCTGAAATAGGGTATTCAGAAATTCTCTGTAGCATTTTAACTTCTCTATATATTTTAAATTACTTCAAAAAAAGTTATGACAGGAGCAATAGCCTTTCTGAAATTTTTCCATACACAAAATATAGAATTTGTGAAGTTTAAGATTCTCTCTCAGCCAGGCGTGGTGGCGCACGCCTTTAATCCCAGCACTTGGGAGGCAGAGGCAGGTGGATTTCTGAGTTCAAGGCCAGCCTGGTCTACAAAGTGAGTTCCAGGACAGCCAGGACTATACAGAGAAACCCTGTCTCAAAAAAACAAAAACAAAAACAAAAACAAAAACAGATTCTCTCTCAAGTTCTAGGACATACCAAATACTTACCAAATACCTAATAAAAATACTAAGCCTGATATAAACAAGTATAAGGTACGGCATCTATGCTCAAGAAGTCTCCAGTCTGGTTGGAGTGTATTCTGGTGAGGTATGTTGTTGAAGCAGTCCAAGAGTGACTGCTGAGTACATGCTGGGAAGCTGAAGGGACCACGGAACAAAAGAACGAACTCCCTAAGAGAAAAAGAAAAAAAGAAAAAGAAAAAGAAAAAGATTCTGACCTCAGTCGAAGCCTAGAAATTGGCTAGTCAAAATGGATAAGGAAATTCCAAAGTGGTAGAATAAATCAATGAATAATAAAGACTAAATACACAATCTGCTAACACTTGGCTGGAAGAGAGGCTGTGACTTTATTACAGAGCTCTCTTTCTCCCTGCCTGACTACCACCTTCCCAGACCCCAGAAACAGACCAACTTTATACTATAGTCATTAGCCAACTGGTAAATGATTCTGAAAGAGTCCTATACAAATCAGCTCTCTATCTACGACCTGACGAATGCCATCATCTGACAATTCCTTAGGAAACTCCTATTGTGCTGACGGATCTGCTGGTTAGAACACTCTCCTATTGTGCTGACAGAGATCTGCTGGCTGCTGCATTCCAGCCTCCCTGCTTCAGTCCCCACTGTGTATCACTGAGAATCAACACTAGGTTAGGCAAGCAGGAGGCTGGAGTAGCAACTGACTGCATACATGGTCCCTACACAGGAACACTCTACACCTCTACTATTACCAAACCGAAACTGGTTTACTTTTAGTTTTATCTTTTCCATACCGAATACAAAAATGTAAACTCTCACTGATGAACTCCAAGTACATAAGGACAGACTGATTTTATTACTGTTGATTTGTCAACACTAACATTTTCATTAAATATTTTAATTCACAGTCATATATCAGTGATCACATCTGGAAGTGGTTTCTCCTTGCTCATAAGCCAAACTTTAACTAAATGCATTCTACAAGGTCAAATTTATGAATGTCAAGACGTATTCTAAGAAGCCAATTTTGTAAATTTAGGATGGATCACCTTCTGAAAGCTCTTCATTTAATTTTCAACGCCCCTTCCACTCAGCTGAAGAATCAAATTACCTTAGTATTCCATAAACAAAAAGCAACTGACAACTGGCAGCTCATCTGACAACCAGGCATGGTGGGACACCTGCAATCCCACAGTAACTGGAGGCTGAAACAAGACGAGCAGAACTCTGAGGCCAGCAGGAGCCACACAGTGAGAGCCTGTCTCCCTGCTCTTAGAGAGGGGTCAGAGTTGAGTTGACACACCTAGGGTGGCTCATAACCACTTATAACTTCAGCTCCATGGAGCTGACACTCCTCCGGTCTCCATGGGCACCCACCCAGTACAGACACATAGCCAAAAAATAAAATATAGATCAAACTGACAATTTCTTACAAATAATGAGATGAATATTTATGATTTCTAAAAAGGTGTGCTGGATCTGGTAGTGCACACCTGTAATCCCAGCACTGGAAATTATGGCAGAAGACTGAGTTAAAGACCAGCCTAAGCTATATGTCTCTCCTTGTGTGTATATATGAACACACATGCACAACCCAAAACATGTGAGATTGTAAGAAGAGGTATAAAATCAAAGTCCTATAATCTTAGGATTTTATGATCCACAAAAATTATATGAAGATTATATTGTTTTGTAAGGACATATATCCATTGTTCTTAATATTTTCTTTTATAAAATTTTACTTCATTTTAGGTGTAGCCATTTTGCCTGAATGTACAATGTGCCTTCAGAGAACAGAAGAGGGCACTGGATCCTAGAACTGGAATTACAGATGGTCTTGAAACACCATACGGATGCTTGGAATTGAACCCAGGGCCTCTGGAAGAGCAGATGGTACTCTGCGCTATCTCTCTAGCCTGTTTAGATATTTTGTTTAGTTGTCTTACAAAAATAGCAAAAATATGTTTTAGTTGGTCCTTAACCCAAAAAGGTGGCCCACTCATGATGTATAGATGAAATTAAATTCAGTGGCAGTAAGATCAAAACAACCAGTTTCAAAATTGTCTGTGATATGTGTTGGTTATACAGCTAGTCTAAAGTCATCAAGTAGTTATAAAAATAATTTCTAGTTTAAAAAAGTTATCTGTTTATAAAGGGATAAACATATGCAAAGTGCTTAGCACTCCATCTGTATACAGGGTTAAGTAGCCCTAATGTTAGGTGGTTTTACACTTTTCTTATTACAAGCATTAATCAAATCAACAGCTAACACTTCCCTCACCTCATCTATTCCTTTGTTTGTATTAACATTTAAGAACTTTTTAAAAGATGCTTAGAAACTCCCACTGTTGGCACTGTGTGGTCACCACAGCCCAATCCTCTCTTTCCTTTGACAGCATCCTCTTTCCCCACTTCTCCACTCCTCCAACAGCCTTTGGCCACTCTCATCCTCTATACTGTTGTGACTCACGTTCTCCAGGTCCACATGTAATGTCACCCAGTTCTTCTCTGGCTTATTCCGTTTAGTCTAACAGCCTCTAGAGCTAGCCATGTTATCCCAAACTACAGAACTCCCACTTCCTTTGAAGTCAAATGGTACTTTATTATATATGCACATGCCATATTTCAAAATCCACTCACAGGTACTCACTGGTTTCTATGCTTCAACTACTGTGAAGAATGCTTTAGTGATTTCAATTCTTTTGAACATATATATCACACATGCAACTTGTATTTCAATTTTTTTCTAAAGGTTCCAGTCTTAAGATCAACTTCATAGACTGAACACTGGTGAGATGGTGGTAGGTGAAGGTGCTTACCACCAAGCCTGACAACCTGAGTTCAATCCTCAGAGCCCATAGGTGGAAGGAGAACCAACTTGTCCTCTGACTTCCACACATGTACTACACACATGCAAATACACACAATTGATCAATATAAAAAGTGTACTGCACTGCCACGCTGCTGCTCTGGGCAACACCAAAGACTATGACTTGTTTCATTTACCAAGATCATGCCCAGGAGAGCAGAGGAGGCAGTCCACAGTGCTGAGAAGTCACAGCAGAAATGTTGAGTAAATTATGCTTGTCATTTTCCTGTCTTCCCTCTTGGAAATTTTAGTTCTTTATGTACTATTTTTTCCCACCAAAGATTCAATGAAAGGCATGCCAATGTTATGAGTGTCTGTAAAACAAGCCAAAAAAAAAAAAAAGATTCCTTCAGATATGAATTCAGAATTGTTATGAAATTTAGAGCCAAACTGCTAAACTTGAAGATTACTGTCTCTAGAAAGAAAGTTTATGAGTCTGCAATGGCACCAAAGTTTCTGACACTCTCCTCAGCTACAGCAGGAGGGAGGACAGTGGGGAAAGCAGGAGGAAGGACAGTGGGGAAAGCAGGAGGGAGGACAGTGGGGAAAGCAGGAGGGAGGACAGTGGGGAAAGCAGGAGGGAGGACAGTGGGGAAAGCAGGAGGGAAGGACAGTGGGGAAAGCAGGAGGGAGGACAGTGGGGAAAGCAGGAGGAAGGACAGTGGTGAAGGAGGTTGCTTTTGTTCACAATCACCAATGAGTAAGAATGTGGTATTTGTTGAATAAATTAAGCATTTCCCAAATTACAAACCAGCATTCAAAGTCAGACAAGCAGTATCTATAGCTTACCAGTCACATGTATTGTAAAGGTCAGAAATGATAATCCTTGAGCCTTCTCCGTATCCACACATAGATAGCTCTACCCTAAATTTCAGCAACCTACTTAATTAGAGATTGTTATGAAGACTAATACTCTGTTTCGATGAGTCTTTTGAAGCTTGCACAAATGAATTCATGTGATATCACCAGAAAACCAACTGCATCCCTCTGATGCTCCGTCATATATCCACCATTTGGCTGGTAAATGACAGAACAAGAACTTCTGAAAGCACGATTCCTTCCCTACTTGTCCTCTCTCCCAATAGGATGGCCACTTTCCAACCCTTCACTATGCAAGCCCTTGGCAATGTTCTTTCACAAATAAACTCAAAGCGAAGAGGGTGTTCTAAGGGACATCACTTCCACTCTCACTGAGTAAAAATGGCAGCTGCTCACTGGCTACCTTTCACACAGTAGTAGATCTATCTTCCTACTGTGGCACACGTGGCTACTCCAGAGTGTCTGTCCTGTTACATCTTTCCTCCTTGTAATTAGACCCTAACTGACTTAATCATTCATCATTATCCACAATCCCATTTTCCACTATCCAAATTACAGACAAGATTTAATGCCAGACTGACTACCTAACTAGTTTTCCAGCATCACCAGTCCGAGCAGCTTCGAGGTCCTTGTGATCATCTCACTGTTCTTTGACTTAAGGAGTGGACAGACACCTGGCTACAATTCATTCTGTTCACTACTCTCTTGAATAATCGGCCTCTCTGACCATTTACCTTACCACCAACAGCAGCTTCTCATCTTAAGATTTTAGCCTTAGTCTTGGAAAACAAATCACTTTCATGTTTTTAATCTCCCCACCCTCATCACACTTTACCTTTTCTGTTTGCTCCCAAAACCTTCAACCCACCCACACCCTATAAAAGATAGGCAGGCCTCTTTCCCTTTCTAGCTTTAGTTTTGCCCCAGGGTCTCTGTTCCATTGCAGAAGACAGATCTGAATTCTCTTGCCACTCCCTGCCAGCCTAAGTGGAATGCATTCAGAGTAGGCGTGGCTAATTAAGCTTGCTCATAGAAAAGCATCCGTGGTCTAGACTTGTTGTTGACTGCAGTGGACTCTCCACCTGTCCTTTGGATTCACCAATTCCATTATCAAAGTCTGAACTTCAGAAAAAGAAGGAGGCATCTGCTTTATGTTGTGTCCATTGCTTGTTAGAGCCTAGTGAGAGGAAGCTAAAATGGCTAACACTCCACACTTTAAATATCCACTATGAAAGGCAACAGGTAATAATCATTAATACATAATTACAGTGAATTAAGTACATATTAAGCATTAGACACTCTTTTTATGTCATTTAGAAACTTGGGTTCTGAGACTAAATCTCGTAGTCTGAGCTGGTCTTGAACTTGCTATGTAATAGAAAATAACCTTGAAACCTCTGATCTTCTTGCCTCCCCCCTACTGGGGAATACAGTTGTGCAATACCCTGTCCAGTTAACGTGGTGCTGGGGAATCTAACCCAGGCCCTCAAGATGCCACTAGACAAGCACTCTACCAACTAAGCTATATCCCCAGCCCCAAGATCGATGTTTTTAATGGAGATTCATTAGAATTCAGACATTCACTTAAATGAATACTGCGGCTCAGGGACATATTTGTCCAATCTTCCAAAGTAGTAAATTCTAGAAACAAGGAACAACCCTCAGATCTCTGATTCCAAAATGGTTAGATAACTGTAACAGTCACCTCAACTCCGTGAAAATAAAATACATTAAGTTTAAGCACGCTGTGGTAGTACAACCAAATTTAAACAGCTATCAAAGATAAACTTTCATCTGCCAAGAAGTAAATGATGTAACATTTGGTTAATGAAATACTGGGTTTTACAGAGAAAACGGTTATTGAAAAATGATTAACTTTAATAACACCTGGTACAATAAAGACTAGAGAAATACAGTCTCCAATAACCTGATGCTCCCTTTCCGTCCAGGCTTCCTGTAGTAAATATGTTATGTTGCAATAAAGCTCCTTGAAAAATGAGTCATCTGGAACCAAACATAATCAACAAGATAATGATTAACCAAAAACTGGCACAAATCCTAAAAGAGTAATAAAATTAAAATTCAGTCCTTTGAGAGATTGCTCATGTTTAAATGCTGCTATCTCAAAAATGCAAGACAACTGGGCTTATGTAATATGTTTATGTTTATATAATGGTTCTGGCATAAGTATTTCAAACATAAGAACTATGTTTGAAAATTTTTGTCTTAAGTTTTATATTTAATCATGTCACCACAAAATTTAACAATGAAAGGATTTTGTTTCAGCTCTACAGTTCTGATTCTAGAGCAGCCGGAGCAATGGCTCAGAGGTTAAGGGCATTTGCTGTTTTTGCCTGAGGATCTAGATTCAGTTCCTAGCACTCACATGGCGGAGTACCATCATCCCTAACTCCAGTCCCAGGGCATCTAGTTCCTTCTTCTGGCCTTCTCAGGCACCAGGCATACACACAGTACACTTACATACATGCAAACAAAATATTTTACAAATAAAATAAAATCTTAAAAGTTTAATAAAATTAATGCATTTATGTAATTTTTAGCATGGTGTAGTAACTGGGCATTCTACCTTCAGCACCATATGAGTATTCTATATCTTTTAATAAAGGAGTATTATATCCTTTAAAATATAACACATCACCTTTCACACGACAGTACATTAGTGATTACTATGCAAGGCATATGTGCTAATGTCTTGCCAATAGCACAGCAGAGTGATCATAAACCTCTTCAGAGCAGAAAGGAACACATTATTCCAAGGCCACAAAACCAGTTCTATAAATCTGTCATCAAAAGCACAGTTACTGTAACCAGGGAGCGATCTTGCTAATCATCTAACTACCTGGGACAGACTGGGGTTGAAGATTCAGCTCAGAGCGCTTGTCTAGCACGTGCAAGTTCAGAGGGATAGACGGAGGGAGAAAGAGAGAGGGAAGGAAGAGGATTTTATTATGGACTGTTTAAACTTTAATAGGAAATAAAGCAATCTTTAATAACTTTAACAAGGATGTTGGTAAGGAAAAAAAACAACTTTAGCTCTTATCATACACTAAATAAAAACAATCTAAAGTAAATCATAGATCCAATGAACAAATACTACTAGTCCTAATGAATAAATAATAAATTTTACTTCATCAACCAGGCATTCTGATGCACATTTGTAATTCTAGCCCTTCAGTGACTGTGGCAGGAGGATTGCATGTTTCAGAAAGACCTGGGTTCTATATCTAGATTGTATCTCCAAAGAATAAAAAAGTTTTTTCTTTTAAATTAGATTTCATCAAAATTAAAAGTCCCTACTCAATCAAAAGTTGTCAGTGAGAAATAATCAGGAAAGTCCCAAGGACAGGAAAACAGCCATAGCACACAGCATACCGAAGGATTTGTTATGTAGCCTCAAGCGCTTATGTTCATTAAGTCAATAATATCAATCCAGTGAAAAGAAATGTGAAGTAGAAGATAAGAAATGTACTTCTTAAAATTTTTATTACATTTAATTACTTGGCTTTTGTGCCTCAATATGTCACCCCAACCCCAACCCCCCCAGTACCCCACACCCACAGATGAGGTCAGAGGACACCTGGTAGGGTAAGTTCTCTTCTTGCTCCATGTAGTATCAGTCGTCATGCTTGGCAGCAGGTGCCTTTACCCACTGAGCCATCTCACTAGCCCAAGCTATCTATCTATCTATCTATCTATCTATCTATCTATCTATCTATCTATCTATCTATCTATCTATGTAAAGTTTTTTTTTAAGACAGGGTTTCTCTGTGTAATCCTAGGAGTCCTGGATTCACTTTGTGGCTAAACTGGCATCGAATTCACAGAGATCTGCTTGCCTCTGCCTACTAAATGCTGGGATTAAAGGTGTGTGTACCACCTCAACCAACTTGAAAGCAATTACTAAAACTACAAATGTCATTTGCCTAATTTAAAAGGACTTGATTTACTTTACCAAATATTACAACATAAATTCCAGTTTTAAGCAAATCAGTAACATCATAAAGTTCAATAATGATCATTTTTGTATATATTTATGTGTGTAAAAATAATTATAAATATAATTTGAAATAAACAAAATATCACATTAAAAGTGTTAAAACAGAAGTACAGTATCTGACAAATACCAATATAATTAATTAATAAGAAAGCATATAACCTCGGTGTGGTATCGCACATTTTTAATCCCAGCACTCGGGAGGCAGAGGCAGGTGGATTTCTGAGTTCAAGGCCAGCCTGGTCTACAGAGTGAGTTCCAGGACAGCCAGGGTTACACAGAGAAACCCTGTCTCGAAAAAAACCAAAAAAAAAAAAAAAAAAAAAACACCAAAAAACCAAAAAAACAAGAAAGCATATAATGATTCAACAAATAACCAAAATAAAAACATTATTTAAAAGAAAATATACACAATGTCTAAGAAGTCAAAATTTAAGCTGGGCAGTGGTGGCGCACACCTTTGATCCCAGCACTTGGGAGGCACAGGCAGGCAGATTTCTGAGTTTGAGGTTCGAGGCCAGCCTGGTCAAAACTTTTTAAAACTGTGATAATTTAATTTAAATTATTTTAGTTATAACTATAATATTATATAGGTCCTAAGAAATAAAATTACAATAGCAGTTTCTTTCCTAAGAAATTTTTCTAGTCAGTCTAAACAATTACACAGCAAATATAATTATGATTTCTTTTTTTATTCTCCTCTAAAACTTATTACTTTCCTTCAGTAGAATGCATTTCTTTATCACTGCAGGAATATGCTGATTCATCAACATTATCTCTTTTTGTGACTATATTGGTGGTCTTTCTACTGACATGTCTTGTTTGAGAGGGGTCTCCCTGTGTAACACGGTTGCATGGGCCCTGAAGCTTGCCCTGTCCTCTCACCCACTTCCCTTCTTCTCCCTCTCCCCTCGCTCCCCTCCCCCTTCTTCTTTTTAATTCTCTGAAGAATTTACTTATCTTGTATTGATCCCAATCCCAGTTCCCTTGCACTTTCACTCCCCGGTCAGGAAAATCACATGACTTGTACTGACACAGAGAACTATTGGTAGTAAGCTGCAATTCGAGGTTTGATCTCTCTTGAGCTCCAACACCTGCACCATCTCTATTATTTTCTAGTGTGTCTAGCTTCGGTCTCGAGTTAGTTTTCGGTCTTCTCTAGCCTCTACTATTTACCTGTAATAGGTAGATTCTGAGACGCAAATGAAGACCCACCCAGTTGGCAGAAAGGAGAGAAAGAGAAGAGGTCTCCTTGGGGAGGGAGTTGGGGAGATTTCAAGCATTCATGTTGCTTCCAGCAATTCTGACCACACAGTGGGGATCTTGTAGGAAAAAGCAGAGGTTCACTTGTTTACAGGCCTGTTGGCATCCTGGAGTTTCAAGGTTAGGAGACTGGGCAAGTGAAGCCTGTGAAGTTGTAGACCCTGCAGGGTTCCTGCTCATACAGATCGCATTCTCTATCTGCTCAGTCATCCATACTAGTAGTGTTTTCCATTTATGTGTCTTACTGAGCCTTTTTGGTTGTCTTCAGAACCTCTGTTTATTTAATTTCTCATTAGTAGCTTTCATTGTCTATTTGCAGTTCACTCAGCTGCTTATTTATAGCCTCTCGTTTAATTCTTTTGAGTTCATTCTTTTGAGTTCTTTGTCAAGAATTCCATATACTTTGATATCTTTCAAGTCAGTTTCCAGAGTTACTAGCTTTGGTGGAATCATGTTTGTAGGGTGTGGTTCTGATGCTAAGGTCCTGTTCTCCAATTGATTCCTGATTGGTCAATAAAGATGCCAGGGACCAATTTTGGGGTGGAAGGAAAGAGGTGGGAATTCCATGTCCCCCTGTAGGCAGGCTAAGAGATGCCGAAAGAAAAAAGCATTTTTTACCACACTTTGGATGGAGAAAAGGTGTTCAGCCATGTGAAATTTTGGGCAGAGTGGTCATAGGCCGCTTCCCCAGGCTGAAAATTAGAAACTCACTTTTCAGGCAGTTTTGGGTTGCTGAACAAGAAGGTAACTGAACTAAAGTTGAGGGCAGACTTAGGGTGCTGAGTATTGGGAAAGGCATCCTAGCCGTGGGAGGCTAGAAGCACCCAGCCATTGAGCCAATAAGGCGGGTTGAAAAGTAAGCTTTTATGTGTGTGTGTGTGTGTGTGTGTGTGTGTGTGTGCGTGCGTGTGCACGTGCATCTGTCTGTCTGTCTGTCTTTGATCCACAGATTCGAGGGACCCTGGGCATGGCTGGTAGTGCAGTCCCCCCAGAGCATAAAGCCGGATAACAAAAGCTACACTACACATGCTGCCTTGTATTTTCATATTTTTTGTGCTTCTAGTTTTCAAATATTTTATATCCCCAAAGTAAAGCTAAGGATGTACTGGCTGTTGTAAACTTTTTTCCCTGTAGGAAACAGTTATGGTACCTTAAGTATAACAAGTTTGAAAAATACCAGAGGAGATAGTGACATTCTTCTTCTTTTTTTTAGTAATTTAAAAATGATTTTATTTTTATGTACATTGGTGGTTTGCCTGCATGTGTGTCTCTGTGGGTAACTGATCCCCTGGAACTGGAGTAACAGACAGGTATGAACTGCTTTATGGGTGCTAGGAATTGAATCCGGATCCTCTGGAAGAGCAGTGCTCTTAACTGCTAAGCCGTCTCCAGCCCTGAGGAGAGACATTCTCAGGGGGCTGAGGAAGGGTTCCTGTGCATGCTCGCACAGACAGATACTCTCTCACATGCACACACAGAGACACTCACTGTTATGTTGAAACACTCAACTTTAAAATTCAAACACTACTGGAAATAAAGTATAATATATTAACAATGATTTTAACAAAATGTTATTTTACCTGAAGAAGCTGTTGGGTAAAGAGGGAGAAGCATTAAACTACTCTATAGATCACATGGGTTTAATAGATTATCTACCAAGTGTTCCATCCAACAGCTACAGAATATACATTCTCTTCATCAAATTGTGGTGTTTGAGAATGTCCCCTTAGGCTCAGGTATTTGAATAACAACACAACTGGTGTTACTGTTTGGGTAGGTTTAGGAGGTGTGGCCTTCCTAGAGGAAGTATGTCACTTGAAGCAGGCTTTGAGGTTTGTAAGCTACACACCAGTACCAGTTCACTTTCTCTGCTTCCTGCTCAAGTTTGAAGATGTGGGACTCTTCACATGTGCCAGCCACTTGTCTGCCTGTTGCCATTCTTCCCTGTGACACTGATGGCTTCTTATCCCTTCAGAACCATTAGCCCAAATAAATCCTTCTATAAGTGGCCTTGGCCACAGCAACAAAAAGAATCAAAGTCACAGATGTCTTATGGCATGAAACAAGTTGGGTTGGGGAGAAGCTATTCCACAATACCTTACCACATTGTAATAGAATAAAACTAGAAACCAACAGCAGAAATAACTATGAAAATGGAAGACTGAAGACAATAGGTTTAAACGAACAGTGACCCACTGAAGAAAAACAGGGACATTTTAAAATTATGGATTCAAATTATAGAAACCATACAAATAAATCTATGGGATACCAAAAAATGCAATCTAAAATGGAAGTTTGTAGCTCTGAGTACCTGAGGGATGAAGGATGAGATATCTAAAAATTCATCTCCAGGTCTTAAACAGCAAGAACGAACCAAATCCCAAATCAGCAGTAGAAAATAAAGATCAAAGCAGTAGTGAGTCAGAGACCAAAAAAATAACAAATAACAAAAATAACAAAGAAACAGTTGGATCTTTGAGAAGATAAACAAGAGCTACAAACCCATAGGCAAAGTAAAGTGGAAGAGGGAAATCCAGATATCACTAGAGAATATTTTTTAAACTGTATTACAATGAACAGAAAATTTTAGAAGAAACAGGGAAATTTCCAGATACATATGACCTAACTAAATACAAAACAGAGCAGTAGCACCCAGTGACACTGACACAGTGATTAAAAGCTTGGGTTTGACAGACACGTTCCTCAACTCTTCTGAGCTGTTAAAGGCAAGACAATGAGAGGGAAGCAGAAGGGAAGCCTTCTGCTGGCAGACCATAGTCCTGAAAGAAACTACAGCCTCTGAGAACTGAAACAAAATCAGCAATGTAGCAGGACAAAGAACAACACACAAAACCTAGGAGCTGATGGAGAAATAAGTTGTAAGAAAAATCCCATTCACAGTAACTTATTCCAAGAAATCACCTGACCAAGGTGGAAGATCACTAAAATAAAACTACTGAGTGCCGGGAAAGAGAGTGAAGAAAACACTGGAAGACAGAAGGACACCCCATGGTTAAAAATGGCCATATTACCAAAAGTGATATGGAGTCTATGCAATACCATAGAAATGCCAACGACCTTCCTCACAAAGAGTAAGCAAGAAAGATTTTATTTGGAAACACAACAGACCCAGACAGAGTACCCACTCAGCGCAGAGTACCCAGTCAGCGCAGAGTACCCAGTCATACAGAGGATTGTTTGCTCTCGCATATGGCATCTTAAAAGCAAAACGAAATAACCTGAAAGAAGAGAAGGAATGAAGAAAGGAAAAAGGCTGAAGAAAGGGAGAAGCCAGAGACTACATTTACTAGATCTGAATAAATATATGTACATACGGAAACAATACAGAAAAAAAAATCATTATTCTGTAAAATTCATGAGTTAATAAACAATTACCCAAAAATAAAAACAAACCTCAGTAAATGTGGTCCTCGCTACTATCTCTCTAGCTTTCATCTATTAAAGCATGAAGTTATTACTAATTCCTTAACAGTTCTGAATATCCTATGCTAGTTCAGTACAAGAATAGCACTTTATCTTTTTTAATTACTTGAGACATCTTCTCTCTATATAGCCTTGTCTGGCCATGTAGACCAGACTAGCCTTGAACTCATAGAGATCAATTTGACTGCTGGGATTAAAAGTATGTACCATCAAGCCCAACTTGTAACTTTATTTTAAAGAAGTGGGTTAGAACCCTATGAAGAGCACAGATTTCAAGCCGTTCCATTTCTGTCCTTACTATTTCACTTTACAAATGTTACATGAAAGCATGAAAGCAACTATAAACAACCCTAAATAGGTGAGTATGCCTGTGTTCTAATAATAAAATGTTACCTATCTATGTTACGTCTGAATTTCACATTTTTAAAAATGATTTCTATTTGCAGCCACTTAAAAATGCAGAAACCATTCCTGACACTAAACAAAAGGGCTGGGAATGTATTTCGCTGGTAGGGTGCCTGTCTAGCAAACACCAAGTCTTGGGTTCCATCTAGCACCACAACACACACACACACACACACACACACACACACACACACACACACACACTCACACACCTTGGTGCATGTTTGGCTTGCACCAAGTAGCAGTTTGCTGACTCCCACTACATCACAGGTTTATCATTTCACACAAAGAAGAAAATAAGAATGCCAGGTGGTGGTGGTGCGCACCTTTAATCCCAGCACTCGGGAGGCAGAGGCAGGCGGATTTCTGAGTTTGAGGCCAGCCTGGTCTACAAAGTGTGTTCCAGGACAGCCAGGGCTATACAGAGAAACCCTGTCTTGAAAGAAAGAAAAGAAGAAGAAGAAGAAGAAGAAGAAGAAAATAAGAACTGATAAAAATGTAAAGTTTAAGACAATTCTATTGATTCACTCATGCATTCCATAGTTTTCCCCATTGGTGGAAATAGGCTCTCATGTGAGCAGTTACTATTCAAGGTGCAGATTGTTGGGTGCAATAAATATTCAATTAGCCAAGGCATAGTGGCACATGCCTGATCCCAGCACTTGCAGGATAAAGCAAAAGGATTCACCAGGAGGCCAGCATAGGTTACCTATCAGTGAGACCGTTCAGTGGGTAAAAGTTAAAGGGGCTTGCTACCAAGTCTGATGACCTGAGTTCAATCCCAGACCCAACAAAATGGAAAGAGAACCAACTCTGACAAGTTGTCCTCAGACTTCCACATACATGCCAAGGCAGTTGTATGGTCATAGACAGGCAGACAGACAGACAGACACACACACAAAGTAATGAAAATAAATGGGGTCTAAAGATTTGGCTCAGTGATTGATTAAGAGTGTTTTTGCAGTGGACTTGAATTCATTTTCTAGTACCCATGATAGGCAGATCATATCTACCTGTAACTCCAGCTCCTGGAGATAAATCCTTCTGGTCTGCTCAGGCACCTGAATTCATTTATGTATATTTCCACACATATATACATACATACAAATAATAAAAAACAAACATATCTTCAATAAATAAATAAATAAATAAATAGATGGAATTAAACAATCCTACCAAACATAAAATATATTTGCATCCTTATGGAATGCACTACCTAATGAAGATCAAGCTAGGTAAACCCAAGTAGCCAAATGACAATCAGATGATGCTGAACAAGGTAAGGTGCAGACTGGTCTCTGTGATATCAAATGCATACAGACCCATCAGAGGTGAAAATCCCCTAAAGGCTGAAGTAATGAAAGGAAGGGGTGGTACTTAACACCAGTTCTTGATGAACAGGGGTTAGCAAGACAAATGGAAACTATAAATGACGGATGGATCAGAAACAAGATGGCAAGGGAAGGAGAAGAGGATAAAGAGCACTAAGAGTGGGCACTGCATTAGTGAGAGAAACTAGAGCACCCTATGAGCACGGTGTAAGAAGGAACAGGGACCAAGAAAGAGAGCAGCAGTCAGGAGGGAGGCTAAGGGGCAAGCCTGGCCAGAACACGGGCCAATCTGAAGACCTAGCTAAGAGTTCATGTCCTAACAACACTGTGGAAAACAAGCTCTTAAACTGGGAGCAACAATACTCATGACACAGTAAGAAAGAAAAGGCTAATGGCCCAGTGTGCATTTAGTGAAAACATAAGAGGGTCAAATTCAGAGTAGACATTACAACACTACCCGGAATAGGCCAGAACCGGAAAGCCATACGTATGGACTGTTTTCAGTCTACTGAAACAACTCCATTCAGTTGCGAAAACAGAAAAAAAACAGAAAGTCTCATCCAAAAAACAAACAAACAACAACAGGTAACATCATTATATGGATGAACTATTAAACAACTTTGGCACATTTGACAGCCAAAACTGCTTTCAATACCAAAGTAGGTGTTAAAATCCGGAAAGAAAGATCCAGAAGGTGACCTCATCCTGGTCACACAACCCACTGTTTGCCTCTATCATCACCACCACCCACAAACAGCTGTCTCAAGATCTGGGTAGCATCACAGGAATT
Organism: Mus minutoides; assembly: GCA_902729485.2. Lineage (NCBI taxonomy): Eukaryota > Metazoa > Chordata > Mammalia > Rodentia > Muridae > Mus > Mus minutoides. Next base: position 1,241,896 of record LR749766.1, read on the forward strand.
CTGAGTAACTGGATGGGGTCTTGAATCCAGATTGATCAACAATCTACAATAATTCACCAGAAAACAAGAATTTAATCAAAACAAAAAGGAAACACATGCTCAAATACATACGGTAGTTTAGCAAACTCAGACAGCGAGGCTTTAAAGGCACAGAGATCCTCATAACACCAGTCACTGGCAAGCTCTAGCTCCAGCACACCTATCAGTGTGCCACCACCTCACCCCAGCTGGTGTTGAGTGCCTGTGCTCCAGCGGTCGCCGTTAGCTGGTACTACAGAAGTGTCAAAGCTTTTGCATGTCCCAGGTGACTTTTCTGTAAGCTTATCTGCCACAATCAGACTCTAACATCCATTCTAAGAAACCATTTATAGGTACATTATAATTGATAATGTAGCCACCAACATATATATGCCACTGTCCTCCTAGGGAACAGTGAATTTCATGAAAATGGCTTATTATCTAATTCCCTCTAGTATAAGCTTTATGAGAACAAGGATTTGTTTTGTGCACAGATATAGTCCCAGTAATAAAATAATGCCTGAAATGACGCATTTGTGTAATAGTTATTAAATTACTAGATAGGTAACTGCTAAACTATTAGATTTCTCATGCTAGGACTATAGTTAATATTAATTGCCAAAAAGCTGCAATAGTTATTACATGTTGAACATTCCTTATCCAAAACGCTTGGGACTGGAAGGGTTTCTGATTGATGTGTTAGGGTTTTTTTGGGTTTTTTTTGTGGAGAGTGGGGGTGGATTTTTGTTTTGTTTTCAGACTTGGGGGTATTTCATAGACTAGACTGAGCACCCATAATCTAAAAATCCAGTGTTCCTACATCTGCAAAGTTTGTGTATTGTTCAAAGTTCTGGTTTTGGAACATTTAACACTTCTGTCTTGCAGATACTTCATTTCTACAATGATCATCATCCACAAATGAGGGCGTTAATGTGGGTACAGTTTTATGCAAGCTATTTAACTGTTAATAAGGTTTTAAGATATAATGTATGTGTTAGGCTCAAATTAAGATGTTTTGGGCCCTTTAGAAAGTTATTACAGCTATCAATAAAGTTCCTGAACTCCCTGGACTCCCTATGAGCCCCTGGTCTGAGTTCCTACCTTAACCTCCTCAGTGCCGAGATGAAAGAAGCTCAAACACCACATCCTGCAATGATAATTGCTTAAAGCAAATATACCAGACGAATCCTAAGACTCATAATCAAAACCAAAGAAGAAGCAAGTATCTGAAAAAGTTATATCACTGATATAAGTAACACAGATAACAGAGCCGCAGAACTCAGTAACAACTGAGAATGCCAGCAGTCAGGCACAGCTAACAGTCACACTACACTGAAACTGCAGCTAAACGTGAGCTGCTCTGTCTGTCCTTTCCTTGGGGTTTGTTGCAGAGTGGGAGCAGACGTGGCAAGTAAACATTCCTCTGTGCTCTATCTCAGGAAGACACTATGCCCTGACCTGTTTTCCTGCTAAAACACAGATCTGAAATTGAGGGAAATGCCTGACAACAGAGGCCTAAGGTAAACCTTCAGGTTCCTGAAGCTTTCTATACTTCACCCAAATGATTCCTACCACTCTGTTTTAAAAGCCTACATTTTAAACCCATAAGGACTTTGTTTATAGCTGGAAGAGTGCTGAGCACATACCAAGCATTCAATAAATATTTCCTGACTAAATATTGCCTGAACCCTCCACAGAATTACACCCTTATGAGAGCAGGGGTTTCCAGCAGCTCACTCACTGGTTCTCATTACACTCAGTGAGGATGTGAGCTACAGACAATCAGAAAACCCTCTTTACTACAGAGCGAATGTAGGATTTGGAATCACAGTATTATGCAGGCTGCATAAGACTCAAACTCCATAATCTTACCCCTACTGCACTGAACCAAGGAAAGGCGTTTCAAAGAAAGCAAGTATCAGTGTAATCATTAAACCCCATTCACAGTCATGATTAATATTTTAAAGTAAATCCTACCTTTCTAATAATCTGTTCTAAGTGTTGCTCCCTAGTATCTGATCTCAACCCACATTATTAGATTTTAAAGTGGAAAGTCACCCATTGTCTGCACACAAACAAATTTATACCAATCATGACTGAAGACTGAAAAATTAAGCTGCCAATGGACGCCAAGTATAAACAGCGCTCACAGCTATGTCCCACCTAAACTGTAAACAGGATGTCCTTCAAGGTGATTTCTTACAAGCAGACCTCCCACTCACTCATCAATAGAAGTCAGTTGTGTTACTTTTCAAATGACTCAATGAAAAACACAGACACATTTTGTCATTTGCTCAAGTATCACTCAGAAAACCGGTACAGAATAGCCACTTCAAAATCAACATGCAAAAATAAATATTAGAGACAAAAATACTTGAAAGTACTATTGAATATGTGTGTCTTTTAAAACAGGAAGTCATCTTAACTTTAGGAAGTCAGAAAAGCACTCTTCCGCTTCTCAACTGTAGATTGGCACCCCAATATCCTACATATCAGATATTTACAATTCATAACTGCAGCAGAACTGTAGTCATTATGTAGCAATGAAACTTACTAATGCTGCAGCCCTTCAATACAGTCCCTCATGTTGTGGTGACCCCCCCCCCCAACCATGAGATTATTTCATCCTACTTTATAACTGTATCTGAATCTTATATGCAGGCTATCAGATCTGTGACCCTGAGAAAGAGTCATTTGACCCCCTAAAGAGATAGCAAAGCACAGGTTGAGAACCACTGCTCTAGAGAAAAGAAGTATACTCTCATGGAGTATATATAGTCTGACTTCTGATATGCCAACAGCTCACTCACAAAAATTCAAATGATAATCTTGAAAGAAAATACAGAGACAGTGTGCTGGCTCAGCAGGTAAAATGCTTGCCTTGCAGGCATGCTGACCTGGTTAATCCCTAGATCCCAAAGTGAAACAATAGAACCAACTCCTCCAAGTTCTCTTCTAACCTCCAATTTGATCCATATATACAACAAGGAATGTGTGTACTCACACTCTCCCACACACTGAAAATTGTAACACAATAAACTTAAAGAAAATGTATACAGTGTAAATTGGTCTGTACACTTTTACTGTGTACATATAAATACACATATTAACAAATCTATGAACTTAAAAACTCACATATTTTACTAAGGACCTCCTCACTCGGACTATTCTTAACAGCATCTGATATCCTGTTATTGATATCATTACAAATATAAGTAAGTTGTGGTTATTTGTTGGACATACAGTTTAAAGTCATATGCCATCAATTCTGAGGTTCAAAGCAATCCTTACATGCAGATGGGCTTTGCTACCTGTTCCCCAGCCTACAACAGGGTTAAAACTGGAAAAAATAAAAGAGGAGCTGGTGAGACCGTTCAGTGGGTAAAGCTGACCAGCTGGGTCCCATTCCTGGTACCCACATGGTAGAAAGAGCAGACTCCGGCAAAGTGTACATATGTATACACACAGAGGAGGGTGGGGGCAGGGGGATAAATGGAATTTAAAAACAAAAACCTGTAAGTCTAAATTAAAAGGGAAAAATCAGAAACACTGATCCAATAGCAATACACACCTCTAGAGTCAAGTATACCGTGTCTGTATTTAAAAAAGAACACCCAACTTACTGTAGAAATGGCTGACTTCAGAGGTAGCCTGGGGCACATAAGAGAGATGCACAGTATTTCTGTTACTGTGATAAAATACCAGGACAGAAGAAAGGGTGCGGTTCCAGAGGGAATGGGAGGGATGTGGCAGGGCTGAGGAAGCAGGGTGGAAGGAAGCAGGAAGCTGAGAGCTTACATCCTTAAATGCAAGCAGGAAGCAGAAAGCTGGAAATGTCATGAGGCTTTTAACTCTCAAAGTCCAAGTCCAGGAGGACACCTCCTCCAACAAGGCCATACCTCCCTAAATCTTCTCAAATTGTGCTACCAACTGGGGACCAAACGTTCAAGTATCTGACCCTCTCGGAGATACTCACAGTCACACACTCCAGGAACATTCTGTCACATCCAAAAGCCAAGGGAAACCATTATGGTCAAAATTTAGGAGGCAGTTTAAAGATTATTTTTGTTTTTGTTTTGTTTTGTTTTGTTTAAAAAGAAAAGAAGGGGGCTGGAAAGATGGCTCAGCGGTTAAGAGCACTGACTGCTCTTCCGAAGGTCCCAGCAACTACATGGTGGCTCAGACACCCTCTTCTAGTGTGTCTGAAGATAGCTACAGTGTACTTACATATAATAATAAATCTTAAATATATATATATATATATATATATATATATTAGATTAAAATAGGACAAATGCATAAAAATCTGTGAGTTTTATCTTAAAAGATATATAGAAAACAAAGAGACATGTTATAAGCCACCAAAAGATATATCAACACTTGTGCGTTAAACTCTAGAGAAGAACAGACAACTTTAACAAACTATGGAGGAAAAAATATATACAATAAAGAAAGCTAGCAATGAAATGTAATTATGTGTGGATCTTAAATATAAACCACTGTAAAATGGTATTCAAGAGAACGGCAGCCAGAAGTAGTGAAGCAGACCTATCGATCATCCAAGCCCCTGAGAAGATCCTTCCTTGAGTTTGAGTCTAGCCTGGAATACACAGCGGTTCCAGACCAGCATGCACAAAGGACTGGGATGACAGAAAATGAAACAGTATTATTTGATAAGAGTGCAAGTTTTCATGGTAAGAGTGCTGGTTTCCCTTTTTAAAAAATTAATTAAAGGAAAGCAGGCAGGCAGGCAGGCCATCCACCAGCAGGTAGGAGAGAGGCATTAGTCAGTGAAGGGCTTGCACATACATCTGAGTTCAGATCTCTAACACTCACATAAAAGTTAGACATGTTGTTCACATCTGCAAGCCCAACACTGGTCAGAGATTACAGAGATCCCTGGAGCTCATTGGCCAGCATAGGTCAATCAATGAGCTACCAAACAAAAAGTCCTGGGTACAGTAGAGACCCTACCTCAAAATATGATGCAAAGAAGTTGGCTTGGTGAATAAAATACCTGCCACTCAGCCTGAAAACCTGAGTCTGATTCCTGAAACCGACATAGTGGAAGGAGAGAATGAATTTTCTAAGATGTACTCTGACCCCCACACGTGCACAACATGTGTGTGTAGGTGGGTAGGTAAATGTGAAAAGGTAAAAGCAAGGTGGAGAATAGTGGGTCACACCCAATATTGACCTCTAGCTGCCACATGCACGTAACACAGAAATGCACGCACGAACACAGACACACACACACACACACACACACACACACACACACACACACAAGTTTTTAATTAGGGGGCCCTCTGAGGTACCCTAAAATAACACTGTCAACTGCCACTTGTTGGCCTCCCCCTAGAACTAGATAAGAAACCCCTACTACTGAAGACCCCACACATCTTAGCTGCAGGACATAAAGAGAACACTGTGACTGGGCTGGACACCACCACGGTGCTAGCTAGTCTTCACAGTGCTAGACCTGTGACACAAGCTGCTGGGGAGAGAACGGTCACCAACAGTCTCACTTATCTATGGACCTTGTGAGCCTCAGTACCACCGGACAGGCAGGAGGGGCCCACTGGGGCAACAGTGTCAAGTCTATGGAGACAACTAGGTGCTTTCTTACTGGGCTTGGCACTACCCCCCAGGAGGGAATTCCTGTCTATTTGGTCTCACGGCTGGTCTCAAGGTCATAGGCTCTAAGAGAAGCTGCTCATTATTGTTTTCCTAAGCCACCATAATGTGACCATCAAACTGCCCTCTAAACTAAACAGCATTATTCAGGCTCACAGAGCACTTCAGTCACAACAGTTGTTTGCAGTTATCAGCAGGCTGAGGATAAATGACTGCTGAATATCCAGCCATGAACAAGACATCTCCCTTCTCTAAGGCACAAGGAACACTACTGCACAAGGCGCAGAAAGAGTGGACGAGATGGACAAAGCCAGGGGAGTGATGTGGACCGCTGACTCCTAGGCATGGCGTGGCTGTCTAACAACTCAAAGAAGCTCTGGATCCCCACACAAGCTTGAGCCCACAAACACCCTCCCTGAGGGTTTATATGCAGCTCGTGGTTGACAGGGGAGAGCCATTTTCTTCAGTTGTGTGGCCACTGGTAAAATGTCCTTGATCCTATAAAGTCTACTGAATTTATTAGGCACGCGCGCGCGCACACACATACACAAAGATAAAAATAGAAGGGAGACTGCTAGGGAAGAGGAAGTGGAAAGGATGGGGGAGCTCTGTGAATGAGATAAAAATATACTGTACAATGTATGGAAATGTCATAATGAAACCCATTATTATATGTTATTTAACACAGGTTAGTAAGAAAAAAATTAAAATAACCAGAAGGGGTGATGCACACCTATAATTCCAATACTTGGGAAGATCATGAATTTAAGACCAGCCTAACTACCTGAGTCTCTTTCTCAAACCAACCTCACCCATCCTACAGTCACCAAGAGAAAGAGTAAAAGAGGCGTGGAAAGAAGGCCTGTGCAGGTGTCAACATCCAGGTGAATGAAAAAGGCCCCTGCCCTCTCATGCTGGAGCCCAAAGAAGATGAAGATGTCTACACAAAGGAGTTAAGCTGGGAGCTGGTGAGGAAATAGGAGACAGAAGATTGCTTAAGCAAACTGAAGACCAGATTCATCACAATTTGAAAAATTAGTTACAAATATGTTGAGAAAACTAAAACGAGCCCTATCCAGTTATTAAAAAAAAAAAAAAAAAAAACATCACAGGTATAAATTCACGTTCCCTCCACAAGCACACTCTATCTCTGACTACTCTGCGATAATGACAGCTATTCATACAGCTAGAACAAAGCTGGCCTTTAAATACCATTCTCCACAAAGATTATTAAGTCTCCTTGAAATGATGGCCACTCCAATACTGGAGCAGGAAGAGCACAAGGCAAACTGGATCACTAAGACTGACCCTCAGTATTGTTGGGTACCCCTCAGTATTGTTGGGTACCCCTCAGTATTGTTGAGTACCCCTCCGCTAAAGAGCGATGTCCGTGCTCACAGAAAGTAAACAAAAAGTGTTCAGAGGGTGTGGGCAGCAGCTCAGAAACTTGTTTGGTGTCTGCAGTGGTCAGAGTGTCAGGGCCCTGGAACTGCAGTTACAGACAATTGTAAGCTGGCATGTGGGTGCAGGGAATCAAATCCAGGTCCTCTGCAAGAGGTAACAGTGTCCTTAATGGCTAAGCAGTCTCTCCAGTCCAATTTCTCAATTTTTCAAACACCCGAAGGACTGAACAAAACATAAAATGTCTGTCTGCTAGGTCTGAACCCAAACAAAAAACATAAAATGTCTGTCTGCTAACTCTGGCCCAAAGGCATATTTCTAGTGAAGCCTAGGGATACAAAGAAGCCACATGAGTACACACAGACAACATTCTCAAAGGCAGTTTTATCTCAAGGGTGTGTCCTGGAATTTTCTGAGAGACAGCTAATTCCATATTTTTTAAATGCTACACATAATGGAGTATCGTGCAAAGTTTATACATTTTTTTTAGATTTATTTTATGTATATGAATACACTGTCGCTGTCTTCAGACACACCAGAAGAAGGCATCAGATCCCATTACAGATGATTGTGAGCGACCATGTGGTTGCTGGGAATTAAACTCAGGACCTCTGGAAGAGCAGTCAGTGCTCTTAATCACTGAGCCATCTCTCCGGCCCATTTATACGATTTTAAAAAACCCTGTATTGGAAAATGCCAGGGTCACAGAAAAGCTGCAAGAACAGTAGGAATAAAAAACAAACAAAACACCACCCATATGCTATTAACAAATTCACTCACAGGTAACACTGTCTGTCTGTCTGTCTATCTGTATATGTTTGGCTTTTTACATATGTATATGTCTGTATATATATTCATCTCTAAAACATGAAAATTTTAAATGAACCATTTAGAAGTTAGGCGCAGTAGGTGTGGTAGTGCACTCCTAGGCTGAGCCAGGACTATGGCAGTGTGGGCTATCCAGTGAGTTTTGGCTCAGCCTAATAAGACACAGAGTGAGCCCTGGCACAAACAAGAGCAAGTCACAGACACCATGGTTCCTTCTCCTACCAACTCTGGTGCCTACTTCCTAAGAATAAACATATCTCCATGCACAACTGTAGGATAGTTATCAATGTTACTAAGCTAAACACTGATATAATACTTTGATCTCTTCTACCACGTAAACTCCAGTGTTGACTCAAGAATATCCTTTGTTGTATTTTTCTCTCGAAAACATAGTCCAATGTTTTAGTCTCCTTTAATTCAGACCATTTCCAAAAACTCTAAAGTGTGTGTGTACACTATTCATTCATGGCAGAGGCACACAATGCCTACTGGCAGTCTTTGTTCTCACTATGAGCTCACTGTGCTGTCTGACTGCAGTTACTAGTCTTCCTTGCAACCACTAAGCACACAATAGGGAGAAACTGAGGCCGTGCAGACATCCTGCTTTTCAGCACGTTCCCTTCTAGGTGGTGAGCTACTGATTCCTGTCTTACTTGGTCTCACTGATTCTTACGTTGGTCTCAAAATAATCACATAAATTATTCATGAGGATAAACATAACATTATAAGTTAAACAGGCTTCAACTTTTGAGTCCAGCCCCATATGCTTTAGGTATGAAGTACAATTTCACCACTTTAGGGAGACAGACTAGAGAACAAGGAGCAGACTCCAGGATAAAGACAAATAAACCTGAGTTGGACACCGAAAAGTGAGATTCTATTTAGAACCATTTATTTAATAAATCAAGGCAGACAATTGCATTTAAAAAGTTAAATAGGAGCTGAAGAAATGCTCAAGGGTTGAAAACATACTATTCTTGCAGGGGACCCCAATTCAGTTCCCAGCACCCATATAAGCAGGCTCCAACTGCTTCTATCTCCAGCTCCAGGTGACCTCTCAGGGACCTGCACTCACATGCACATACCCAACCCCCACATGCAAACATATAACTTAAAAAGTTAAAAAAAATTAAAGCTAAAATAACAGATGGTAAATCTAAATCCTCTTACAAGTCAAAGAATTGTTAGACAAAACAAGTTACCATATTCTATCTACCAATTTTATAAAATCATGTTTTAACACACCAAGTTTGTCTTCCTTCACTTCATCAGAAGCTGTAGAGATCGCATCCTCCTCACTGGAGCTCTAAAGCTCACTCACTTTCATGCTGGCACTCCCATCTCCTCTTACAGACAGAGCTTAACCTCCAAAAATGTTTACCTCGCAAAATGTTTTACCCACACAAGTTTACACTACAGTCTAAATCAAACACACAAAACTGAAATTTAAAGTTCCGCTCATTATCATGTGGAGTACTCTCTTCTCCCTTAGTCTTTTTAAATGTTGGTCTTGACCATTAATAAACTGATTTCAGAAGCAATTAATAGGTCATACACATGACTTGCAACTCAAAGCATCACCCCAGAACCTGGGCCAGAATTCTTTATTGGACTTAATCAAATTTAATATAATCCAAGTATAGAATAAAAAATGTATGAATTACAGTGGTAGAAAAGAAATCCAAGGAATAAGAAAAGGTAGCAAACCCTGAGTATTGTGGTGAACACCTTTAGTCCAAGCACTCACAAGGCAGAGAGAATTCTGGATTTGAGGCCTACCTGTTCTACAACAGGAGTTTCAGGAATACACAGAGAAACCCTGTCTTGAAAAAACATACAAACAAGCACAGAGAAAGAGGAGGAGGAAGAGACAGCTAGGAGATGGCTGAGGATGTAGCTCAGTAGTAGGTCACCTGCTATTCATGCAACCCTAGGTCCAATCTTCCAGCACTAAGAAGAAAATAATTGACAAGAACAAAGAAGCTGGATATAATGGCACATACCTATAATCCCAGAATCTAGAGGTAGAAGTGAGTACATTAGTAGGAGTTCAAGGCCAGCCTAAGTTATAGTGCAAGTTTGAGGCCAGCTCGGGCTACATGAGACCCTGTCTCTTTAAAAAAAAAAAAGGGGGGGGGGTGAGATAAGAAGTAATGATATAGGGTAGAGAGATGGCTCAGCAGTTAAGAGCACTGACTGCGTTTCTAGAGGTCCTGAGTTCAATTCCCAGCAACCATGTGGTGGCTCACAACCATCTGTAATGGGATCCAATGCCCTTTTCTGGTGTATCTGAAGACAGATACAGTGAACTAATAACATTAAATAAATAAATAAAGAAGAAGAAGAAGAAGAAGAAGAAGAAGAAGAAGAAGAAGAAGAAGAAGAAGAAGAAGAAATGATACAAATTGTATGTCTTCAAAGACATTTTTAATTGGGCAGGGGGTGGGGAATGGCAAGGAATTAAACATCCTGTGACTTCAAGTCTGGGTGATAAAGTATTTCATGTAAAAACACACACTTATATATTTCATAACTTCAATGTAGCATTTATAAAATGGCCAGTGACTTAGCAACCTTGTCTATGATTTCAAAAACCACTGCAGAGCCTTAATTGCTATCCAATGTAAAATGCAAATAGAGTGTTTTCCTTATCTAAACACTCATCAACCAAGGGCAAAGTCTGAATTTCAAGTGTTTAACTTTACAAAACTGCCATTTTATAAGAAACAAAGTGGAGTGCTTTAACAGTATAAATCTACAAAAACTGATGAAGAGGATTCAAAAGTCAATCATTTTGAAAGGAAAACCTGATTTTGAGGAGAAAGATTCCAGATTTGGTTGTTTTATATTCCATGTGTCCATGTGTTTGAGGAGTTGTTAATGGGGCAGACTCACATGAGTAGCAAGGCACATGCCCATAGTGCCCGCACTAGGGAAAGCTAAGGAGAGAGCCAGTTCATGGACAGGCTAGGCTACGCAGTGCGACCCTGTCTCAAAGAGAAGCCATCAGATAGAGTGAGCACAGAGCTCTCTCTGGTTTGGTTTGCTGTTCTTTTGTTTTTGTTTTTTAAAAGGTTGTGAGAAAAATGAGAGTGAAACTGTATAATTTTCAATATTAAAATTCTGGGCATAAGAAAAGACTTACAAATACATCAACCTGTTAACTCAGTTGTACACATACAGGATACATGATTATAACTTATCTTTCTTTTCTGCTACTGTTTTACTGTTTAACATGAATATGAATTCTGTGAGATGACCCTTTCTCAAGAGAAAGAAAAATAAGCCTTCCTCATTTATATAGCTTTAGAAATAACCTCAGACTCTCTGAACCTCAATTCCATCTACAAAGGGGTAACAATTTAGACCTTAAGACTGCCATACAGATTTTAAAGGATAAAGGTTCTTTATAAACTACAAACCAGTATGCTAAGTTAAGGTGTTATCCTAATCTAAAGCACCCAGGACTATAACATGAGAGGTCACATAACATACATAACATATCATAAGATCCACACCATCCCAGGAATCTGCCACATGAAGAAGTAGTTGCGAGCTACTTCCTTCAACTGTTACAAGGTCGTATGATCCATCAAAATGTTTTCACACTTCCTATGAACAATAGTGAGGTTTTATGTAATATAGATAAAGACAGTTTTCCTACATCTAATTCAGATATAGGAAATAAAAATTAAAACAGATAAAGATCTAGTCATATAATCCCTAAAATTTAGACTGTCAAATAAATTATTTTATAACTTGAAAAAGCCAGACTTTATAGCTAGACATCTAGCAATCTCCAGATGTTCACTTTCAGCAATCACTTGCTCTGAGACACAGCACAGCGTCCAACATGGTGCTGCCTTCCTTTGCCTCTATCCCTGGTATTTTCCTCACTTAATAAACATTTCTAGATGCCTATTTAAAGTCAGCAGTTAGCTCCCTAAAGGACAAAAGCATAGGCTTTTCCTGTCCTTTCTTTAAGAGTAAAAAGCATAGAGCTGGAGGTCTACCTATGACATTGCCCACACACATTTAGTAATAGTCTAGCACACTCATGCTGTAAATATTGTACCTACATTTGAGTTACTATTCATGTCATGTTACATATATTCTCTTCTTGCACGTGCTAATGTGTGTGGTATGTTCTCATGTTCAAGCATATATGGGTGCATCTGTGTGTGCGGGTGCATATGGAGGCCTGAAGCTGACATCAGGCGTCTGTCTCCATCACTTGGCACTCAACCAAGAACTTGATAGTATGGAAGGCAGAATTACAGGCTCACTGCCACACCCATACATTTAGATGGGTGCTGGAGAGCTGAACTCCTATCCAACAAGCAATTTATCTACTGAACCATCACCCAAGGCCCACTTAAGGGTATCTTGAGAGGTAACATAATACACAAGCACAAAGACCCACACCATCCCCGGAATCTGCCACATGGAGAAGTAATAAGACAACCAATAAGGAATTAAATTGCTTAGGAAAAAACCCAAATGATTGATTACATGAAAGAAAAAAAAAAAAAGGCTTACTGAATATTTAAGGATGTTTGAAACTAGATTAGTATTGAAAACCAGGCAGGCATGGTGGCATGTGACAGTAGTCCCAGTTACTGGAGAAGAAGCTCAGGCAGCACGGTGGCTTGAGCCCAAGAGTTTAAGACCAGCTAAGACAACATAGCATGAGTTTGTCTTACAAATATATTTTAAAAACTTTAAAAGGGCTTGGTGTAGTGGAACACTCCTACAATTCCAAAACTCTGGAGGTAAAGACAGGGGATCAACAGTTCAAGGCCAACCCCAGCAATGAAGTGAGTTCAAGACCCATCTGGGCCATGTTAGTACCTGTTCAGAAATATAAAAATGAAGTACTGCATTTGCTTGCTTGCAAAGAAGGCAAGATTTAAGCTGAGGATAGAGTTCAGTTGGTAGACTGCTTACTTACCTACCATTTACAAAGTCATGGGTCCAGACCTTAGTACTCCACACACCAAGGAGCACCTATAAACATTATAGTGACACATACTCAGACACAGACCAGTCAGCCCAGGATGCATGAGAAAATGTTATTTCTTACACATAATAGCCTTCATGTATTATACTTTGAATTTTATACTGTAACTGGCATGGTTAAGTTTATATTTTCTTTAAGTTCAATGCAAATGTTCACGTTTAAGCTAATCCCAAAATAAATATATTGAAATTAAAACTCTCATTACAAAAAAAAAAAAGTGGGTGTTAATCTAGCACTTGGGATGCTGACAGCAAAACAGCCACAAGTTCAAGGCAGCCTGGGCTACATAGTTAAGATCCTGTCTTAAGGGTTGGGGTTTTAAAACCAACAACCACTACCACCAAACAACACAACACAAAACAACAAAAACTGACTTAAAACCTGAAACAAGAAAAAGATGCTAAAAGAAGACTAAGCATAAAATGTATCCAACTCCTGCCTTAAAGTCAGTAAGCTCAGCGAAAGGCTTTATTTATTGGTAGTTTCCTGCTTTTGCAAACACACCTGAGGTTTAAGATACATTCTGTGAGACATGCTGTATGTGTACCCATACTGAGATGTGGTGACAACCCACCATAGCGTGGGGTAACTTTAAAAACCTGTTCCCAAGTGCTGCTTTCAAATGACCCTAATGTAGGTACTGGAAGATACTAGGAGACACTATGTAACTAGGAGAAATTGCATAGTGCAAGCTCCGGCCAGCCACACTACCTGGAATTCAGCAGCAGCAGAGAGTAAAGGAATCCTTCAGTTGCTTTTATGTAAAACAAGGGTACAAGAAATGTGTAACTTGAACATGGCAGTAAAATGGCCAATCATTTAGCATTCCTATCTCGGGTTCCCAAATCCCCTATAGAGGTGTCTTATAAAAAGCATGTTTTTCTTATCTAATCACTCTAACCACAGGCATAGTTTGGGTTTGAATTCCCTTAAATAATCAGCTTTTACAGAATCATTCTGCTGATAAAAGCACTGAATTTTTTGCTTATGAAAATGCAGTCTCACAATTTTCCAAGAACCTCTAGTATGTGAAAGGAGATATAAGCATCCACTTCCTTGAGAAAAAAAAACTCTTTCCATGTTACCCCAGAAGAATTTCACATGTTTTGAATTTTTTAGTTGAAAAAAGAAGTCTTTACACTTAAGTGCTTTCTTTTACACTAATGGCTCTCGTGATGATAAAATAAAGATCAATGTAACTCTAAGCTCCAGGCTAACGAACTGCAGGGAACAGAAACAAGCAATTTGGCAGAGCTCTGCTTAAAGGCTACTAGTAAAATATACCAGCTGCCCTCCCCCCACCCCACCCCCACCCCTTTAAGGTTTCAATTAAGACGGGGCCTAGTTTTACTCATAGAAAGCCACAGAAAGAGAAAGCACAACTCCTGTTACCAAGTCTCTTCATAGAAGGCAACTCCAGAAAGGAGATAAAAACCATCCCCTTCCTTTAGCTGACACAGGCTGCTCAACATTAAGAAGGTCAAACGTTCATCACATACCACTCAAAAGACAGCAATTCAATGTTAGGATCATAAAAGATGGTGTGAAATCAATGTTTAACGTCATTCCGTATCTCTAACACAACATAAAAATAAGATTTGTTTTCCTGATTGCAGCTCTTTCTGTTGTCTCTACTGGATTAGTTATGGGATAAACTTGTTTAACAAGGCATATACACTTTCAAAATTAACTTAAATGTTTCAATTGGTGAAAAAGGCACTTTTAAAACATAGGGGGCTTCTGCAAGCCCCTCCAGAATTCCTCAGAACTAACAAGCACACGAGTAAAGGTCACATTACATACAGAGATTATCACAGCCCCCCAAAGATACCCAATCTGCATATGAACTGGGGAAATGAGCCCAGTCACAAAACCAAAACAGAACAAATTAAGAGTTAATGCCTGGCTAAAAGGAGCCCGAGAAGGAAGTAACTTCACTATGTAAGGAATTACAAGACATCAAAGGTTAGATAATGGACAACAGGTGTCTTTGAGAGAGAAGAGCCACAATGCATTGCTCCTATTTTAGGATTTCCAGTCTCAAAGCAGTATAACAATGATTTTTTTTTCCCCTCAAGAAAGTCAAGACCAAAACTGCGCCTTTACTTTTAACAACTGTAAGAGTCTGATGCTCTTCTGTTTACTTTTTAACTTTACTTACAAAAAAAAAAAATCCATCTAATCCCAATCTTGTGTGGGCAGATTAAAATATGGCTTAGTGCCAGGTGGTTTGCTGATCAGTGAACATTAACTAACTAGAGATTTATTATCACGAAATGGAAAAAGAAAAGCATCCGACTATAGACGCTACTACCACATAAACTAGTCAGATATACAAATCAAATCCAGCCGCAGGTATCACATAACCGCAGTATCAGCCAAAACAGAATCGTTTCTCTCACCGTAACACTTAAAAGCTCAATCTCTACCGTAACTGGATTCCAGTGGCCTCAAAGAATAGCAATTCCAGACACAGGTACGGGTTACCCGGGAGTTCTCCAGTTCAAGCCAGTCACAAAATTTAGCACCTGTACTCTGCTTAAATGGAACACTGAGAAAACACTTCAGCCAACAGGATAACCTATCCCTTTCTCTCCATTCCACAAAGACAGCATATTCCAAAAATGGAGAATCCTTTCTTTTCCGATTGAGGCCCCCTCGTCTGGGTTCTTTGGGCAGGATTACTTCTCTCCAGCACGCATGGAGAACATACTTCTGCTTTCACTCTTAAAGAGGGTCCCCCCAACCCAGATGCACCTCTTCCTTCCCTGTATTGAGTAAATGATAATGCTCTCCACCACTGCAAAACGTTCAAGGAAGTGGAGGGAAGTTGTCAGTTACTGAGGGCTACTTAATAAATCTCCAAATATAAAGACTGAAAGGGGGTGACTCCAATCCAGAAATGGGACTGGGGATTCCTACTCCCTGCGGAAAGGCTGCCCCAATCTTGCCTATCATTCCGTTTAAGTGGAGAGATGTACTCTGAGGGGGAGAGTCTGTATTTGACGAAGGGGTGCCCCGACTTTAACGGGGGTCAGAAGAAGGTGCTGCTAAGTGTACCGGGAGGGACGAAGCAGTGGCTGGAGGGTCGTGGAAGGGGAAGGAGGGCCCCCGCACTGAAGGGGGCTCTGGGAAGAAGGGAGGGTCTGGAGGCCAGGGCTGCATGGGGGGAGGGGCCGCCCGTCCCGGAGGCGGCGGCGGCGGCGGGGCTGCAGCCTCGCGGGGACCATGTGCCGGGAGCGGCGGCCACCCGCAGGGGCAGCCCGGGGAGCAGGGCCCGCGGCGCGCGCGCGCGCAGGAAGCCGGGGTCCCGGGTTACGCACGAGGGGCGCGAGCCCGCGGCCGGACTCACCGAGGCTGCCGGCGAAACCGTCCATCTTGCGGGGACCGCGCCGGGCTCGGGGTTCAAGCGGGGCGGGCGCTTCATTCAGCGCCCCGAGCGAGCGGCGGCCGCGGGACCTGACCCGCCGGTTCTCAGCGTCGCCCGGCGCGGCTTCCGACTCCCGCCGCCGCCGTCCGCCGGTCAGCCCGTCAACCCCGAGGGTCAGTCGGTCAATCGGGTTGAGAGCCGCGCCGCCCGCCCGCCGCCTGCCCGGCCTCTCTCTCCCTCACTCTCTCCCAAGCCGCAGCCGTGAGCGCCGCGCCGCGCCCCGCCCCCGCGCCCGCGCGCAGCCACGGCCCCGCCCCCGCGCACGCCGTCACGCTTCCGATCCTGCCCCCCGCGTGACGGAACGGGGCGGGGCTTCTCGCGACACGCCCCTCCTTCGCTGCCCTGCCTCCGCAGCCGCAGAGATCACTTGAGCGATGGGAGACCATTGGCTGCGCTTTTGTTCTTGGCCCCGGTTCGCGACCGGGGTTCTCCAGCCCGAAACTGGGTCTGAGTGGACGGGGCTCGTGGGTCTCCTGCTACTAGAAAGCTGACGTGCACCGTGGGATTCTTTCCCTCTGGGAAGCCCGCGGAGTACAGTTCTAGAGTTCTTTAGAAGAGAGATGATGGTAAGGAGGCTAACGAGCGAGAGGAAGGATTCCCCTTCCTGGGGTTCCCCTCTCCTCTAGTCAGGTGAGGAATTCTAGGTAGAGACAAGATTCTTTGACCAGCCTGAGGCCATGTCTGCCACAACCGCAGGTTCTAGGACAGAGCACAAGCAAGCAATGTTAATGCTGGATGAAAAGAGCTCGTCTTACCCAAGTCTTATAAGGAAAGACAGGGTCTTGAGTACCTAGTCTGCCCAAGGTCATGGAACCTGGTGGAAGTCCACCTAAAAGGCTGGCTTGTCTTAACTCTCCTTTTGTTCTTCCCATCAGGATACAAAGCCACCGGATAGCCTATCAGGAAACCATAGCACAGACTATTAGTTTTTAAATAAACCTTAGTTCTAGGCTCAAATCGAGGAAGTCACCTAACTAAATTTAGGCCTTGCTTTAATTTATTTGCAAATTCAAGTGCTGGACTTGTAACCAAAACTCATCCCATCTTCTTCAGCCCTCGAATCTTATCCTCTTCCCTTACAAAGACATTTGAATAGTTGAGGTCCCTTCTAGGATGATGTGCAGATTAGAATAACAAAAAACTGTAAGGTGTCTCAGAGACTAAATTATTTATACCTTTTAAATTGCTGGGTTAGGGAAAAATAAGAGTGTCTGTGAATAGAGTTGTAGGTTACAAGGGACAAACTGAAGTAAGAGAAGAAATGGGAGACAGCAACTGTCATGAAAAGAACTGACAGAATTAAATGGTTGAAAGGATTGTTAAACGTCCTCGAAGTGTACCTCTCCTCTTTGATGCCTCTTTAAACATCTTCCCTCAGGGCCTGGGAGTGTACCTTGGTGACCAATGGTGCTTAGTAAATATGAGACACTGGGTTTGATCCCCAGCTCTGGAAACAGCCAACAAACAAAATCTAACTTAAAAACTTAAGGGAACATCACAGCCAACCTAGGAGGTCAGTATTGTAAACAGGACAGAGCAAGGCTGAGAGATGACAGTCAGTCAAGTGCTTCTCACAGAAGTATGGAAAGTGTACCGATGCACACTTTCAAGCCCAGATCTGGGAAGGCAGAGACAGACTGAACGCCAGGGCATCCTAGCCAGCCACGGAGAGCTCCACAGAGAAGCTCCTACCTCATAAACAGCTCATGAGGAACTGTACCTGAGGCTGACCTCTGGCACACGCATGCACAAGCACAACAAATGAAAACCTGACATTGGCTTTTTAAAAATGTTTAAATAAAAGAAGAGAAGAATAAGTCAGGTTTTCTTCTAGGATGGTGAACCAATTTTTAAGTTTTCAATAATTGAAGTAGAACTTGATTTTCTACTTATAGTAAAGCCATATATATACTATACATATATGTATATATTATATATGTATATATTATATGTGTATATATTATATACATGTATATATTATATACACATGTGTATATATACATGTATATATTATATATGTGTGTATAATATATAATAGATACATGTATATAATATGTACACATATGTATAATATATACATGTATGTTATATATGTGTGTATTATGTGTATATAATATACATATATATTATATGTGTGTATATATATATATTATATGTGTATAGATATTATATATAATTGTTAGAGGCATTCTGATTAATTTCACATCATTCACATTTTAAAAAGAAAACCACAAAGTATCATATGTTTAAAATTCTACAGCACTGCATTACTGAGTATGTTCTTGACAGGAGACAAATGTCTATTTTGGCTTGCCATCAATGAAGGCCAAATTCTCTACTTACAATGGACTTATCTGATGACTGCAAGGAACTTCCCTTCTGGCTTTGTGTGATGCAACCCTTGCTCCTCCCACACTCTTCACATACTGCTAGGGCCAGCTGTATGTCCATATGGTGTTCTAACCTCTAGCCCTGAAACTCTATGCTGGGACGCCAGGCAAGTCAGCGAGGTGGGCCACGGGAGCATTCCCGGAATCTATCACTAAACAAAAGTAGCCGGCACTGATTCAATGCAAATGGCCGTGGTCTGGGTGGAATATTTCACTAAGCCTAACATCAAATGTATCCCCAACTCTTTGCGAAGCTAGTTGCTCCAGATAACTAGTTATTCCAATAGTTCCTGCCAGAGAGGAATAGGTGACTAAGGGAAGGAAGGCTGTGATGGAAAGATGCGCCTTCCTACACACTCAGTGCAGACATACTCAGTGCAGACACACTCAGGCTTGGGCTGCAGGGCATGCCGTGCTTTCCTGGAGGCTCAGTGCCCTGGAGGCTGAGTCAGGGAAACCAGAAGGTCAAGATCATCTTCACATTCATAGCAAGTCTAAGGCGAGCCTGGACAAAAAGAAACCCTGTAATCAATCCTATCTTCAAAAGTAAGACAAACCAACAGGAAAATTAGAGGCAAGGGATGAAGACATCCGAAGCTCAAGCATTATGAATTTCATGATAAATCTGCCTTTGTCAGTTACTTTTACCTAAGTAATCCAGATTTATTCTAATCATTGAAACCAGCCAAAGGAGGTTTTTTGTTTGTTTGTTTGTTTGTTTTGTTGTTTTTTTTTGTTTGTGTGTTTGTTTGTGGGGTTTTTGGGGGGGGTTTCGAGACAGGGTTTCTCTGTATAGCCCTGGCTGTCCTGGAACTCACTCTGTAAACCAGGCTGGCCTTGAACTCAGAAATCCGCCTGCCTCTGCCTCCTGAGTGCTGGGATTAAAGGCGTGTGCCACCATGCCTGGCTCCCAAAGGAGTTTTTAAACAAAAACAAAAAACAAAAAACAAAAAACAAAAAACAAAAAACAAAAAACAAAAAACAAAAAACAAACCAAAAGGCTGAGACAGAAAAAAAATGAAATTAAAAACTCAGAACAATACAAATAAAGACTGAGGAGATGAGTAGGGTAGTCTCAATGGATAGGGTAGTCTCAATGGGTAGGGTAGTCTCAATGGATAGGGTAGTCTCAATGGGTACGGTAGTCCCAATGGGTAGAGTAGTCTCAAGGGTAGAGTAGTCTCAATAGGTAGGGTAGTTTAATGTAGGGCGGTGGACTGTGCAGGAAATGTGGTAAGACTGAGCAGGTTGAAAGTCCCAGAACTTTGTATCAGAGGATGGTAGGAGCTTCACTTGCTTCCAACCAGGCCTTTGTCATGTGACCACACTCCTTACATAGGAACGTGATCTACAATCGTGTAGATCAGAGTTTTCCATGCTACTGAGGGATCTAGAGACCCTGAGAGTTAGCCAATAAGCTTCCCTTCCCAGATATTCCTTCCTACAAAAGGTATTTAATCTGTGGTCCACCCTGAGTTGGTGATACGAATCCATTTTCCAAGATGAACAATCAGAAAACAATTTGGTAATCCCAGCACTCGGGAGGCAGAGGCAGGCGAATTTCTGAGTTTGAGGCCAGCCTGGTCTACAAAGTGAGTTCCAGGACAGCCAGGGCTATACAGAGAAACCCTGTCTCGAAAAAACCAAGCCCCCTCCCCCAAGAAAGTTAGCCAAAAAAGACAAAGACCCAGTAAGTAAGTCTGGTGGCAAGGCCAAAAAGAAGAAGTGGTCCAAAGACAAAATTAGGGACAAGTTGAACAATCTTATCCTGTTTGACAAAGTGACACACGACAAACTCTGTAAGGAAGTTCCGAACTATAAGCTTATTACTCCAGCTGTGGTCTCCGAGAGACTGAAGACTCACAGTTCCTTGGCCAGGGCAGCCCTCTAGGAGCTCCTTAGTAAAGGACTTATCAAGCTGGTTTCAAAGCACAGAGCCCAAGTAATTTACACACAAAGGGTGGAGACGCCCCAGCTGCTGGTGAAGATGTATGAGCAGGTTCAATCAGCTGTACATTTGGGAAAATAAAACTTTATTGAATCAAAAAAACAAAGCAAAACAAATAAACAAACCAACAAACCAAACGGCAACAAATGCATCCAGACTCCAGAAAGGTAGGATTAGACTGTCTAGCTTCTAATCTCAGCTCTATCACTTACCAGGTAAGGAAGATTAGACACAGTATCTAATTCCTGTACTTCAGGATTCCATCTGAAGCATGTGACGGTCACATTTCTGTGTCCTGTAGATGCTGAGAAGATAGAGTGTGCTAATCCAGGTAAAGCCGCCAGAACAGGTCTCAGAAAGTAGTATGGCTGCTACAGTCTCAGAAGCAGTCACACCTCTCTTCTGCTCACCAGTACGTACTCTAGTGTCTTCAGCAGTAAATATTTACTAAGTAATGATTAACATGGAAGCTAGTCAAGCTAAGGTCATCACCTCAACATCCAAAGCCCCGCTGCTGTCAAGCAACCAGCGTAAATTTGCCGATTTTATATTTCTCCGATGAGATGTTGCAAACTGCCCAGCAGCTATAGTGAAGCAAAACGTTTGATATTATTAGTCTTTCAAAAAGAGCATGCAGCAAGGTATTACCACTAAACATGAAACACACTTAGAACTCCAAATGAATGAGACAGTTGCTAATTACTGGATGCAAAGTTGGTAGGGACATTTCTTTGGAGGGGTTTGTTTTGTTTTCTTCTCAATAGAATCCCATAGGTTGGTCACCTTAAAAAGGAATTTATCGGGGGCTGGTGAGATGGCTCAGCGGGTAAGAAGACTGCTCTTCCTAAGGTGATAAGTTCAAATCCCAGCAACCATCCGTAACAAGATCTGGCTCCCTCTTCTGGAGCGTCTGAAGACAGCTACAGTGTACTTACATATAATAAATAAAATAAATCTTTAAAAAAAAAAAAAAGGAATTTATCCTTAGATTATTCTCACTTAAAGACCTTTAAGTACAATTAAATTTTTTTATTTTACTGTGTTTAGAGTGCACTCCTGTGTGTGTGTGTGTGTGTGTGTGTGTGTGTGCGCGCACGCGCGTTAATGCACCTAAGTGTTAGAGGAGAAGTTACAGGTTGGTTCTTTCCTTCTACCATGAGCCCTTAAGGACTAACTCAGGTCACTGGGTTTGGCAGTAGGTGCCTTTACCAGCTGAAGCATCTTGCTCAAATTAACAATTTAATTAAACAAAATAAAATATGTACCATTTTTGAGCTCAAGTATTACATATGTTATATACAGCTATGCCAAGTACAAAGACTTAAGACTTGGTCCTTTCTTCCTTCCTTCTTTCCTTCCCCTTCCTTCCTTCCTTCCTTCCTTCCTTCCTTCCTTCCTTCCTTCCTTCCTTGCTTGCTTGCTTAGACAGAGTCTCAGTCGATACAGGCTGTCCTCAAACTCTCTGTGTCACTGAAGATGATGGTAAACTCCTGATTATTTGTTCCCATCTCCCAAATACTGTGGTGGAAAGCCTGTGCTACCATGCCTGGCTAAAATGAGAAGTTTGACTCTATGCCTAGTTACCTTCCTCTGGGTCCAAATAAGAATGTCGTCGTCATGGGAAGAGCTGAAGAATACTTGTGAGGACACTCAAGACCTGTTGTCAAAGCTCACCGCTGGAAATAAAACCACAGCCTCCTTTGCTGACCTCTTTGTTTTACTCTCTCTCTCTCTCTCTCTCTCTCTCTCTCTCTCTCTCGTTTGATGTCCTTCAAAAGTAACTATAAATGTTCGTGTGCTTGCTTTTCTCTCTGATATTCCTTTTAGTGTCAAGAGAAATTAAGTTGTGTAAAGGAATGCTGTCTTTTCAGCCCCTTGAATTTTATTGTTTGAATATTTTTTTTTAAAAAATGAAACTAGCCAGGTGAGGTTGGCACACACCTTTATCCTGGCACTCAGGAGTAGAGGCAGGAGGATCTCTGTCAGTTTGAGGCCAGCCTGATCTACAGAGTAAGTTTCAGGACAGCCAGGGCTACACAGAGAAACCTAGATAGATAGATAGATAGATAGATAGATAGATAGATAGATAGACAAATAAATAATAAAATATACTTACTTAATGATTAGTACCAGTGTTGACCTGAATGTTGTCTCTCATCTAAGACTTCCCAAAGTCCTACCTGCATTCCAAAGGAAGAGATTAGCCGTGTTGCAAGGTCTGGGTGAGTGCTGAAATCTACCCTGTGGCCTGCTAGCCATACCTTGCATGGGTGTGTGGGGAGGGGAGAGGGGGTGGGGGGGTTGTTTCAGGGATTCATGAGTAAATGAATGGACACCAACAGAACCTAATGTTGGCAACCCCAGTGGTGCCATCTCTGATTAGCTCAGGGAAAAGAATCTCCTGGGGCTGTAGAGCTTTCTCCCAGTGCTGACTTAACAGTAATGCCAAAGAGTGGGGTCTGAACATGTTGAACCGATAACCAAACTTGTCCGTTAGAGAATCAGCTTTAAAGTTTCTTTTTTATGTGCCTGAGTTTCACCATTTTAATAGACGTTGGGCAAGCCTTAGAGATAATAGTTAACAATTTTCGGGTGTCTGTCAGGCACACTGACTATTTGCCCCTTAGGGAATTCACAAGCAGCCTTTTACAAAATTAAAATTCTACAAGAAAATACTTTCAAACATCAGTGTTAGGATGGAAAGCAGCCAATTAGGGGGATTTAATTCTCAAAGATAATTACACAGGAAGCTCTCTACTTGCAAATAAAATATTCCCAAAAGGTCATTTGTAAGTCAGTTGTTTGAAATTAGGAACAGTGCTATAAATGATGATTAGTTTGTTGCTTTGCCCCCCAAAAAACATGTAGCGTGCTGATCCTAACCTGCCTGTGCTGGAACCACAGTGATGACAGCCTTACTGAACCATCTTGAACTAGACAGGTCTGAAGTTGAATATTGTCCATTGTAAGCATCTGTGTGGGTGATGTTGCAACCCAAATACAACGTGTAATGCCATTTAAACTTTCAAAGTGATGACTTACAGATGCCCCCATGAGATGGATCTCATTATCCCGATTCTTCAGACCCGGAAAAGGAACCTGGAAGAGTCGGAACTAGAAAGTGGTGGTGGGGGAGGGGGGAATCAAGATTGGAACCCATATCAGCTTGCTTCTGGAGGCCAAGTTCTTCTCGAGGCACCTGTTTACCTTTTGTGTCTTTGGGGTTTCCTGGAAATCTGTGGACGCCCAGGTGAGGCACTTCTCAGCAATACAGTTTGAGAAACAGTGGTGTGATCAAAGAACTGCTTTGTGGAGATTAACCTGTGGGTGGATAAACGGGAGGAGGGAGTGGAAGTGTGGAATTCAATTAGGATTGAGTAGGGATGTCGCTGGCGGGAGAGCAGTTGCAGAAACATCCAGAAGGAAATAGGGTGAAGGAAAACAATCCACAGATCCCTGGCTGGCTGGTGGCCTCCGGAACTGAGTTAAGGAGGAAGGAGTTAAGTGGGGTCCCCAGGTTCCTGGCCATGGAAAGAATGGTGGTAGCATTTACTGAAAACGGGAAGCTGGGGACAGGAGAAAAATGAAGACGAAAATATATAGTGATTAATTTCCTTCTGTGGGAAGCTGAGGGGAGTCAGGGGTTATCTTTGGCAGCTGGGGCCCGGGCACGTGACCTAAGCCATTTGGCTAGTATAAGCGAGATCTTTTAACCTGGAGAAAGTGGCATGGAGCTTCAAAAGGGACTGAGAAAGTGAGGAGTGTCTGTGATAAAGTTGGGGGGCCAGCGATGAGAGCAAACACCGCAGCGCAGCGTCCTCACCCGCTTCTGTCCGTAGGTGAAGTTGGCCATGCTCTCTGTGCCCTAGACTTCCTGGGTTTTCTTGCCAGCTTCCTGTGGCTGTTCTTCCAACTTTCCTGCCAACGAGCAGGCCACTTGATACCCTCTCAGTGAGTTTCTTCTCTGCCCGAGTTAGCCAGAGTGGGTTTCTGTTGTTTGCAGTGGAGAACCCTTGAGCGGGTTCAAACGCCGCCTTTCGTTTTAAACAGACTTCTGCTTGGTGAAGTCTTCAGCGCATGGCTTCAAATGTGGAATTCATATTTAGGGTGGGAGTTGGGGCTAAGTCATAGAAATCATTAGGAGAAAAACTCTGCAAGGGCCTGGGAACAGCCTGAGTGCAGAAGCTGAAGGAGCTCTGCTATCGGGCCATGGAGAGCAGGCATGAGGATAGCCACAAAGATAGGCGGCAAGAGGGTGTGGACGGAGCCTGCCACCGGGCTACAAGCTCCCGCAAAGCATCTCTCTTTTACTCTTTTAAATTATTTGTTTTTATTTTATGTTCATTGGTGTTTTGCCTGCATGTATGCCTGTGTGATGGTTACAGATCCCTGGAACTGGAGTTCCAGACAGTTGTGAGCTGCCATGTCGGGTGCTGGGAATTGAACCCTGGGTCCTCTGAAAGACCAGCCAGTGCTGTTAACTGCTGAGCCATCTCTCCAGCTCCCTGTTAGATATCTCAGTTGAGAATCTTTGAAATATCCAGTATTTGTGACACCAAAGTCTCCCTCTTTCCTTCCTTTCTTTTCTTGTGTATGTATGTATATATATATATATATATATATATATATATATATATATATATATATATATGCATGTTCATGGGGTTAAACCTGCATGTGAGTGTTGGGGTCAGAGGTCAAACTTGAGTGTCTTGCTTTTTTACCTGGGGCTCTGGGGTCCTCATACTTGTAGGGTAAGCAGTTTATGCTTTGAGCTGTCTCCTCAGCCCGGAACACCAAATTTTAAAATCAAGAACTAAAAAAACCGAATACAGTATCAAATTATTATAACAAACTCTTACCAAAAAAAAAAAATCATAGTTAGAAATTGACTGTCATAAATAATAACAACAATAACTTCTTTTCGATTGTTTGAAATCATTCTCCAAGTATCAGAAGCCTATGAGTAAAGATCCCAGCTTTGAGAACTCTAAGAAGGGATAGATGGTTTCCGGAGCGCAGACCTGGCCTGCGCCTATAAGATTAAAGAGGTTCCCACCCTTACCTTACCTCTTTCATAGGTGTAACTCAAGCTCATAGAGTTTCCCTAGTGGGCACAGGCAGGAAGCCGGTCCCTTTGCATGCAAACTGGAGAGGCAAGCTCCTCCCACCCACCAGGTGTTGTTAGAGCAGCCGGCTGTAACTTCAGGGTCCTTGTGGGTATAATAAACCAATACGTTTGCCATTAAGCACTTCTGGGAATACTTTTATTTAAAATCAAGATATAGCCGGGCGTGGTGGTGCACGCCTTTAATCCCAGCACTTGGGTGGCAGAGGCAGGTGGATTTCTGAGTTCGAGGCCAGCCTGGTCTACAGAGTGAGTTCCAGGACAGCCAGGGCTATACAGAGAAACCCTGTCTCGAAAAACCAAAAAAAAAAAAAAAAATCAAGATATAAAAATCAATCATTTGAGCTGGAGCAGGTCGTACCCTTTAAGATAGTTGTATTGTGTGTGCGTGGAAGCACGATGCATGCACATGGGTCATGTCTGTAGACACAGCCATAAAGCTTTTCACACGTCTCTCCTCAGCCTACAGCTTTGCTTGTTCCATTTAGTGTGTTTAATAAGGCGGAGACTAGTCTACAACAACCATTGTCAGCATCAGTGAAGTCCTCCCAGTTAGAAGGGGACTTTTCACTTCTTATTTTTAAATTTTTTATTTTATTTGTTTGTTTGATTGGTTGGTTTTTCAAGATAGGGCTTCTTTGTGTAGCCTTGGCTATCTTATAGCTAACTTCGTAGACTAGGATGGCCTTGCACTCAGAAAGATCCACCTGCCTTTGCCTCCCAAGGCCTGAAATTAGAGGTATATGTCACCACCACCCTGCTATTTTTATTATTTGAATGTGGTGTGTGTGTGTGTGTGTGTGTGTGTGTGTGTGTGTGTGTTTGTGTCTAAGTAAATGAACATTTCAAATAAGGCATTTCTATAATTAAACCGTGGTACTTC
>LR749766.1:1273578-1288067 GCA_902729485.2 Mus minutoides
GCTAGCCTGTCTCTAAAACTACAAAAAAGGAAATTTCTTCATTTGGGGGATAGGCTCTCATATAGCCCAGGCTGGCTTGGAACTTTATATGTAGCTGAGGATGACCTTGAACTTCTGGCCCTCTTTCCTCTAATTCCAAAATGCTGGGATGGCAGGCATGCAGCACCACCACTCATCTATGGACGCCTGGGGTCCTGGGGGGTATTAAACCCAGGGCTTTGTACATGCTGGCAAGCATATTCCACCAACTGAGTTAAACCCCCAGCCCTTAGGCGGAAAGAGCTGGAGAGACTTCTATGCTTCCAAAGGATGGGTTCTTCTCCTCTTCCCTAAGTAGAAAGGGAAGAAGAAGCACCACACAGACAAAAATGCCCTCTGAAGACAATATTATAGCATTTCTCGAAAGTATAAAGGCCACTGTGCAAAACACATAAGAGCATTCTTTTTCATGAAGAAATTGAGGGTTGGGGGGGCGGGGTTCTCAGTTACTGAAGAATGCCTTCCTATATCTATCATGCCCCCCCCCCTCTAAAAATTAGCACAGCTCACCTCTCAAGTGATCAGATAGCTCCAGGAAGAGACAGGGAAACGTGTCCCTGTCTAATTCTTAGTAGAACCTTGTAAAGTGTACAACCAAATGGCTTTTTACTGCATTCAGAGTTGTACATCACCACTAACTAACTGCAGAGTGTTCTCATCTGACTCACCCACCCAAAGTAACTGTGTGCCCATTAGCAGCCCTTCCTCAATACCCATTGTGTCCAGAGGCACCCACTGCTCCATCTCTGTCTATGGGTTTGGCTGCGCTGGACATTTCATACAAATGGAATCAGTTTTACATACCACTGTATAGCAGCAGCAGCAGCAATGTTTGCCCATTATGAATAACACAGCTAGGAACACTGGGTCTTGCATATACATGTCCCTATAGTTGTGGAGTTGTTGGGTAATCAGGCAACAATCCTATGATTAACAGTTTGAGGAACACTCCGGCATTAGCTTTTAAGGGTCCTAGTTTAAGTTGTTAACTCACATGAACACACACGTTTATTCCTCCATCTCCTCTTTTCTTTCTTTCTTTCTTTCTTTCTTTCCTCTTTCTCCTTTCGTTTTTCTTGGAAAGACTTCTTTATGTACTTGGCTGGCCTGGAGCTTGCTCTGTAGACCAGGATGTCCTTGAACTCATAGAGATCATCCAACCTCTACCTTCCCTGTGCTAGGATTAAAGGTATGGACCACCACATCAGTTGTTTCTTTTTTTAATCAGCGTAAGCTGGTTTCAGGAACATTATTTGTAACTTCATGAGCCTTTACAAAATCATCTAGGTCTTGTCTTGTCTTGTCTTGTCTTGTCTTGTCTTGTCTTGTCTTTTCTTTTCTTTTCTTTTCTTTTCTTTTCTTTTCTTTTCTTTTCTTTTCTTTAGAGCCCAGGCTGACCTTGAACTTGTCTCGCAGGAAAGATGACCTTGACCTCCTTCTGAGTCCAGGAGTCCAGGTGTGGACCCTGGACCCCTCACCTGTCACTTCTGCTTCAGACATTCCTGACCCATCGGTCCCCTTTATTTTGGCTCCACTCTTGTAGCCTACTAGCCAATGCATACTCTGACTTTATTTTGGCTGCAAGTCTCTATCTCCTCTTGCCAGGTAGCTCAAGCATAAGGATATTAAGAAAGACACATGATAAGGTCATAGGAGTGTTTATGAGGGCACACAGGTCATAGCTCAATGGTAAAGGGCTTGTCCGGAATGTTCAGGGATCTGTTTAATCCCCAACACTGCAAACAGAGAACAGATAACAGAAGCCTCTTCTAAAACATCCTCGGGGGCTGGTGAGATGGCTCAGCGGGTAAGAGCACCCGACTGCTCTTCACAAGGTGATAAGTTCAAATCCCAGCATCCACATGGTGGCTCACAACCATCCGTAACGAGATCCGGCCCCCCCCTTCTGGAGTGTCTGAAGACAGCTACAGTGTACTTACATATAATAAATAAAATAAATCTTTAAAAAAAAAAAAAAAAAAACTCCTTCAAAGGAAACCCTAATGGGCTAGCTTCAGAAAAAAACTAGTACTGAGAGCTAGTTCTCAGGTGAGAGCCACTCGAAGGTGCTTCTCCAGAACCCATCTGTTAAATTACACAAAGCTCCACTGATTTCATCAAGAAAATAGAGTTGGGCCACGCCCCTTCCTGCTTTCCTACTAGCTGATAAGGTCTCTCTTGGTTTTCATGGCTCCTCTGTAGGGACAGAATGGCTGTGCCAGCGCCTTGTCACCAACAGAAGGACTGACTGTTCCAGTACAGCCATCCCCGAGTTCTCACTCGCCTCAGTATCTCCATCTTCCTGTTCCTCCTTCCTTTTCTTAGGGGAAAATAAACTATAAAGCAAAGCAACAAGCCTTAACAAAACAAGTTAAAGGGCCAACGAGGTATCTCGGCGGGTAAAGCCTCTTGCTGCCACGTCTGCCAACCTGAGTTTTGTCCACAGATCCACAACATGGAAGAAGAAAGGGGACTCCTGAAAACTGCCCTGTGACATTTATACACATGCTACAGTGCCACCCTCTTCCTATACACAATACACAATAAATTAACATTAAAAAGTGTACTTAGTACAAAACTTACAAAATATGTGTATAAAGAGCATAGAGGGGCTGGCGGCGCGATGGATCAGCAGTTAATAACACTGACTGCTCTTCCAAAGGTCCTAAGTTCAAATCCCAGCAACCATGTGGTGGCTCACAACCACCCGTAATGAGATCTGATGCCCTCTTCTGGTGTGTCTTCAGACAGCTGCAGTGTACTTATGTATAATAGTAACTATATCTTTGGGCCAGAGCGAGTGGGGGCAACTGGAGCGAGTGGGGTTGACCAGATCGAGCAGAGGTCCTAAATACAATTTCCAACAGCCACATGAAGGCTTACAACCATCGGTACAGCTACAGTGTACTCATATACATAAAAATAAATGAATCTTAAAAAAAAAAAGAGCATAGAGGGCAAGATAACAGCAGATCTGTCTCTGCTCCAGTGCGCTTTTAGACCGACTCACAGACCAGAAGAACAAGCAGACCAGCTGTCCTAGAATCAGGTCTTGCAGCTAGTCCTCTCAGCCATGAAATCAGACTGGGATCACATGGTATAAAACATAGCTGCTGGGTCTACTACTTTAGAAGGAGCTGATGTTACAGAAAGTAATAGATGACATTACAGAAAGAGACTGGGACAGAGGGTGATGATGGCTGATTTGCTTTGTTGATCTGGTAGTCTCATATAGCCCAGGCTGGCCTCATATAGCCCAGGCTGGCCTCAGACTCTCTCTCTGTAGATGAAGATGATAGTGAACTCCTTCAGCTTCCTCCTTCTACTTTATAAGAGCTAGGACCACAGGCCTGCATCGCTCTGCTAGTCTTGGGTTTTTTTCTTAATATTTAAGTAGCTGGGTGTGGTGGCGCATGCCTTTAATCCCAGCACTCTGGAGGCAGAGGCAGGTGGATTTCTAAGTTCAAGGCCAGCCTGGTCTACAAAGTGAGTTCCAGGACAACCAGGGCTAAACAGAGAAACCCTGTCTCAAAAAACCAAAAAAAAAAAAAAAAAAAAAAAAAAAAGTGAGAATGAATCACCACACTTTGGCAATCAGCTTGTGACTTAGGTTGTAGCAGTTCTGCTAGGACATCTCTTCTTGCGATCAGTCTTCAGGTTTATACACTGTGATCAAAGGCAAGGCAAGCCCTTCGTCCACACATTGCTCAACCACCTCCTCCTTGTGATCCAGGCTGGATTAAACATTCATAGGAAAGGCAATTTGGCTGCTTGGCTACTGTGAACACAGAGGATAGAAACAGGAGCTAGTCCTTCAGAAGCCCCGTCTCTGTTCCTACGGAGGTCTTTCCATTCCTTTGTCACCCACCCTATTCCCTAAGATCCAAAGGGTTAGACTCACAGCAAAGGTTCCCAGAATACAGCAAAGTCCAGAGTTTTCATGTCTACTTTCAACATGTCACAGCTGGAACAGGACAGGAAGTTCTACGAGCCAAAAGTCAAGCTCCAGGATGGGTGGAAGACTGGCCCGCAGTCCTGCCTTTCTGTAAGAACATAATCCAGAGATACAAGGCTATTTTTAGGGGGGAAATGCAGGCTTTAGAATGTTAGGGTGGGAAGTGGCTTTTGAAATAAAAGTACACACTCTTATCATTAATAAAACAACTTTCCAGAATATTATATTAGGAATATATGTTTATATATCTTTTCTATTGGGCTTCATGAAAATCTTTCATGTGGAGAGCTGTCCTGATTTCTAAAGTTTATAATTCATGCTCTGCCTGTCTGCTTGCTTTCTTTCTTTCTTTCTTTCTTTCTTTCTTTCTTTCTTTCTTTCTTTCTTTTTTTCTTTCTTTCTTCCTTTCTTTCTTTCTTTCTTTCTTTTCCTTCCTTCCTTCCTTCCTTCCTTCCTTCCTTCCTTCCTTCCTTTCTCTCTCTCTCTCTTTCCTTCCTTTCTTTTTCTTTTGTTCCTTTGAGTTTTAAAACACATGCTTCCCTGTGGATCATGTCAAGTTTACATTTCCCAGATTATATGGACACATTCCAAAAGAAATATCGCAGACATATCTTTAAAGAAAAGGGCATTTAGTACATATGTCTAAAAGCTAGCATGCTGCCCGAGGGGAGGGATGGGAACTGTGACAGAGGACAGAGCAAGCTTCGTGTTCTACTAGTAAACTTCTGAGCAGGCTGCTGGGCCTTCACGTTTCAGGAATATGAGATGGCCCAGTCGGTTGTGAAAGACTCAGACCCAGAATAAATCAGAAAAAAAAAAAAAAGTAAAGTTATTTTCGTGGGCTTTTGTACTACCTAATTGAAAATGCATTGTTCCCAAACCAGCTGCAACATAATCATTTGTTTGCTTAATGGCTGCCTTGCGTTGTGAGTTTGCTCCATAGCACTGCAGTGTAGCACAAAGACACAGAACTGAGAGGCTAGACTCTGAGCCAGTGCTCTGAAGGCAGCAAGCCCTGGAGTATCACAGGGGACCTTTCTCAGTGTGGCTGGCTATCCTTAGCAGCATTCCTTGGACAGGCTGGCTTTGGAAGAGCAGTCAGTGCTCTTAACCACTGAGCCATCTCTCCAGCCCCCTCCTGAACCTTCTAATCCTTTCAAACAGTTCACCAACTGGGGAGTAACACCGTATGCAAATACATGAGCCTATGGGGGCCATTCTCATTCAAACCACCACACCTTGTGTGCAGGTTATTATGAGTACTAACTTTTTGTTTTGTTTTGTTTTTTGTTTTTCGAGACAGGGTTTCTCTGTATAGCTCTGGCTGTCCTGGAACTCACTTTGTAGACCAGGCTGGCCTCGAACTCAGAAATCCGCCTGTCTCTGCCTCCCAAGTGCTGGGATTAAAGGCGTGCGCCACCACCGCCCGGCGAGTACTAACATTTACTAACCATTTTTTGTGCACTGGATAACATTTTAGGAGCTTTTCATACATTACTATCTACTCTCCGTATTAAGGAAGAATTCTTTTTTTTTTTTCATTATAGAAAACTGAGCTTTATGGACTCAGTTCACTTCTCAGAAGTCACACACTAGTGGGATGATGATCTGTAACCTGTACTGGATCAGTCTTGTTCCAGAATTCATGTGTTAATTACTATGCAAAGCTGCTCTCCTAGTGGGATGCTTGAATTATATACAAATACAGCTGTGTGCATGGGCTGGGAATATGGTTCAGTTGGTAGAGAGCTTACATCGTGTGCACAAAGCCCTGGGTTCTGAGTTCAGTCACAGCCCCCTGTCCATGAGAAATAGCAGTGCACACCTGTAATCCCACCACCAGGAGGTAGACCCAGGAGGGTCAGAAGTACTGTTGCTAGGTATCAAGTTCAAAACTAGCCTGGTATCCATGAAACACCTCTCTCAAAAGCAAACCAATAAAACAAAACAAAACAATAAAACAAAAACAACAACAACAGCAAAAACCCCCAACAATTTCTTCAGAAGAAATGACAGCAGGAAGGGAGGAAGGGAAGACGGGAGAAAAGAAGGAAGGGAGGAAGGGAGGAAGGGAGGAAGGGAGGAAGGAGCCTGAAACTCATAGAAACAAAAGGGAGATTCCCACTTCTTGCCCGTTTGGTACTGATTCTGGCCTTTAGCTGCTGAACCTAACTGCTTTCCAGCCTAAAACTTTCTTTTTTGGGGACATATACTTGTATATGGTTTGAATTATTTTATGACAATACAAATATAAATGCACACAGCTGCCTTTGGAATAAAAAAAATCATTGCAAATTAACTCATTTGACTCATTGAGGACTTACTTGTGAGGCAGAATTATTTCATGCTTTCCAAATATTAAATGATCTCATCATAAACAGCTCTGCTTTGCTGATGAGAAGACGATGAAGAGATGATGAGATGATGAAGAGATAAATTATCTCCGGGCTAGTAAGATGTGCAGTTGGACTGAGTATGGCTGCAGGTGCTGTGTGTGCCATGCATAGATCATACATGCACATGTGTGTGCACTGAGCCCCCAAAAGTTGCCACACACTTTCAAATACCAGCTTGGGTGGTTAAAAGCAGTCTTTGGAATCACAGGGACATAGACACAATCACAACATCTATTAATTACAGTGGCCCGGGGTTAGCTCATTAACAACTTTCATTTGAGGGCCCTTGGTATAAAAATTGGAGGTACTATTGATCTCCATCTCACAAGGGTATAATGAAGATGAAAAATATTAGTACAGACAGCACACTTAGCACAGATCACATCTTTTGTTTTCAGAGTCGGGATCTGTTATGGAGCTCTAGCTGTCTTGGGGTTCACACTATGTAGACTAGGTTGGCCTCAAACTCACAGAGACCTCTCTGCTTCTGCTTCCCAAGAGCTGGAACTAAAGGCGTGCAGCACCACACTTAGCCAGAACTGATCTTATTAAAAGGAGTAGATCAATATTAGTTTTTTTTTTGCCTTTTGTGGGGGCCGGGGTTGTACCTCAGTGATAAGAGTCCTTGCTTAGCACATGCAAGGTCCTGGACTTGATCCTAGAACTGAAAGAAAAAGTAGATCCCTTTATTATATTATTGTTCCCTTCCCAACCCTCTCTTTGTGTGTGTGTGTGTGTGTGTGTGTGTGTGTGTGTGTATGTGTGGTATGGGTGTGTGTGTGTGTGTGTGTGTGTGTGTGTGTGTGTGTGTGTATGTGTGGTATGGGTGTGTGTGGGTGTGTGTGTGTATGTGTGTGGGTATGTGTGTATGCATGTGTGTGTTCATAGGCTGGAAGTAACGGTTACATATCTTCCTTACCATCCACATTATTTTTAATTGTTTTTTTTTCTGCCAGTGCTGGGGATTGAACCTAGGGCCTGCCTCACACATGCTCGACAACATTCTACCACCGTGCTATGGTCTGCGTGCTTAACCTTAGTTTTTCAGACAATGCCTCTGGATAAACTTGAAGGTCACCGGTTTAGCTAGAGTGGCAAGCCCCAAGCACCCTCCTGTCCTCCACCACCCAGAGCTGCGGCATCCAGCTGTTTTGGTGGATTAAACTCAAATTCTCATAGAAAGTGCAGAGCTAGCACTTTATGCTAACTGAGCCACCTCCCTCGGTCCCTTCATAATTTCCATCAATGTTGGGGGTTGATTTTTGTTTTCTTTTATCTTGATTTAGACTTAAAAGCTCATGTCTTTGGTCTAGTAATTCTACTGTAAACAATTTGCCTGTCCTTGGTTTTGTTTTGTTTTTTTTTAATATACCAAGGCATTTGCCTAAAATGATCATTGGGGTGTTGTTAATCAAACAGGGATCATCCATCATTACAAACTAGAGTTTGATACATCTCTATGGTAACATTTGGGGGACTCTAAGGTGCCGAAGAGCAGCCTTCTTTCCTGCTGAGATTCTGAACAAAGCAAGACAAAAGGAACATTAGATGAGGATTCGATTAGAAGCCGATTAGATGCTGCAATCTAAGCTGTTTCTTAGTAAGCAGGGAGAAACAGACTTCCTCCTGCTGAAACCCAGAGGTGCATGGGTGGCACCAGTCCAAGCACTTCTCGGGGAGCAGAGGGATCCCCCAAGATGACTGGATCTTAAGAGCAGAGTTGATCCTAAGGCACACAGTTTGTCCTCCTGAATTTAATAATCAGATAGATGATGCTCAGCCCAGGGAAGGAAAGGGACAGTCAGGGTCCCCGGAGTGATGCTGAGTGGTCCCCAGAGTGATGCTGAACACCCCGGAGTGAGGCTGAGCGCTTCTCACATGGAAAGTCTGTTATCCTCCAAGAAAGACAAGGTCATTAAAGGAAGGGAGGATATCTTTGATGCATGTAAAGCAGTATTTTGGATGGAAAATGCAATGCAGAACATGAATATAGCAAAATTTCCTGTAAAGTTTTAAGAGGACATAACAAACTATATTAATAATGATATATAAAAACCTAAAAAAAAANCGCTTCTCACATGGAAAGTCTGTTATCCTCCAAGAAAGACAAGGTCATTAAAGGAAGGGAGGATATCTTTGATGCATGTAAAGCAGTATTTTGGATGGAAAATGCAATGCAGAACATGAATATAGCAAAATTTCCTGTAAAGTTTTAAGAGGACATAACAAACTATATTAATAATGATATATAAAAACCTAAAAAAAAAAACTACAGATACGCTTTTAGAATATATTGAAGATGAGGGAACTTTTATTTTCTTTACCTACCACCTTTTGTCTACTGTTTTAGTCTTTACCCAACGTGTATATTACTTTTATTTTTAAAAATACTGCTAAGGGTTATTGAGACCAATAGACCAAGAACCACTACTGA
Source organism: Mus minutoides (assembly GCA_902729485.2). Lineage (NCBI taxonomy): Eukaryota > Metazoa > Chordata > Mammalia > Rodentia > Muridae > Mus > Mus minutoides. Next base: position 1,282,403 of record LR749766.1, read on the forward strand.
GGGTTTTTTTTTTTAAATAGCTCTCTGGAAAAAAAAAAGTATAATAAGTGTTATTTTAAATAATACAAACAAGATAGCGTTAAAAAAGTTCTCTCTCTAGCTTTGGGAGTCCTAATGAACTATAATCACAGAGACGCCAGACTAGTCAAAATTGGAAGAAAGAGCTATAATCACAGGAAAAGAACTCTCTCCACAATTTGAAGGATCCCAGAAAAAGCAGCCGTAATGACAGCGGGGCTGACTTCAAGAAAAGCAGAAACAGGAGCAGCTGCGGTGGCGCCTAGAGTGGGTGGGATTCGTGGCAACACGGGAGAGCACTAACTGCCTACCACCCAGGACCCAAGGACCCCCGGGGAGGGAGGACTGAAGATCTAAAGTATAAAATCAACAGGACTCAAGTCTAGGAGAAAACGCTGAAGTGGTTATGACTCATGACCCCGCTGGTCCTCTCGGCTAGGGTGACCTGGGAGACACACGGTCACGGTTGTGTAACTGAAGCATGGTGTTGGAGAAGCTGGATGCGTGGTGGAGCAGCCCCAGGTGGACAAAAGGCCAGTGTGACTGAGCCTGTAAGAAGGTCCAGCCTTGGACATCTCTCCTTGTATTTACCTAAGCTCCAGCAGGGAACTCATTCCGAGGCGTGCATGTGGCCTAATTCCTTGACCCAGTCTGTCACCAGAATAGACCCTGTAAGAGAATTCCAAAGTACAGTGAAACTCATGTTGCAATCTTGCACAGATCCCAGACTAGGTACTTTAGGACGCGAATTCCTTAAACAGCTCTGTTTTACTACAGACTTCACATTCCAGCCCGTTGTTTGAAGTGCTCACAGCTGCCCATGCAAGCAAGGCCTTTCTGACTGTTCTCAGCCATGGAGTGCCCACGAACAAAGATGTTTCTTAAACTTCCCTACTCACAAAAACGAAAGCAGCCATTATATAACGAAGCTCGGAGCTCCAGGGCTGAGCAGCCCCTGAAGATCACCCTGCCCGAGGTCACTCGGGCAGACACAGAGAAAATAGAGGGGAAAAAAATTCTCAGGCAGGAAAATGAGTGTGAGGGTTAGTCAGCGGTTAGATGGGCCCCTACGTCCATGAGGTTGTAACTTTATCTTGACAACATAGTCTTTCCTGGAAGAGACTTGAGCAGCGAATTTATCATTTTATAATTTGTGGCTTAAATTTGAGCCATACACCAAGCAGCTGTGTTGGTCTGAGGCACTTTGGACTCCTTCTAAAGCCCAGGAGACAGAAAGAGACCACTTCAAACTTGAGGCCCCCAAACTCCTTGTGGGGGGGTTAACTGTGGGCACATCAAGGGCAGGGTTTCTGCATCGGGTTTTTCTTAGGAAATGTATGGAACCTGGACCGCGCGCCTTTGTGTCTTTGTTTGTTTTAGATTTGGGGAGGGAGCAGACTGTGATAGTTGGAGCCTGGAAGGGGGGGAGGGGGGCGCTCCGATCTGGTGACAGCGGGTTTTCATATATTCCAGGGTCCCTCTGGGAAATGTGAAGTTGGAAGCGGAGAGGGGGGAAATGGGTGGAGAAATGGGAAGCCAAGGGAAGGGAGGAGTGCCAGAGATAACTGCTGACTTCACAGTTTTCCACCGGGGCCTGCCCTGCCTACCTCTGTTGACATCAAAGCTTTCCCAGCGCCTTTGCGTGCCTGCTCAGTCGGCCCTGCCTGCTGCCACCCGGGGAAGAACTGGCGGCTAGCCCTGCAACAAAGCGGAGGACAAATTGTCTGCAACGAATCTCTCATCAAAAAAAACAAAAAACAAAAACACCCGCCCCCTTCCAGTTCTGTGCAATAGCCCTGCATCGCCAGGCGGGGGGTTCAATAGTCCGCCTTGTATAAAGACAGCGTTTACAGGGAGGTCTCCAGGAATGTGGGCAGCTTCCCAAGGTGTCTCACGGGTTCTGGGCAGCGCTGTCTGTCTGTGGGCCGATGGGTGTGTCTTTTGCAATCCTGTTGGGGCGCCTGGATTTGGGAAGTCTTGGCTCCTTTCCCCAGAGCAATGCAGGGCATCGGATTATTGCTGGCATCTGAGCTCCAGCCCCTGCTGCCATTCCATCTCTTTTCTCTGCTCCCCCTGCTAGGCTTTGCATGTTTTTAATCCCCTTCTCTAGTTTTCCTTACCCTGGGACTGGCTGATCTCTCTCTCCCCAGGGAAGAAGCAAAGGAAATAAGTTGACCATGCTTGCCTACTCTTCCTATACCCCCCTCCCATCCCCCTCCTCGGCCTGCCACAAATCTACTTGTAGCTGGAAACCTGGGACTAAAAGGAGTCCCAGAATTCTCTTTGGGGGAATAGCAGTTACCACTGGGTCCACATGTTAAAACCAAGAGGACAGGTTTGAAACATGGAAGATGCTTCACAGACAATGTGGGGGAAAAGGTTACATTAACCACCTCCTCTGGCTCATTGGTGTGAATTTGAAGATAAACCCAGGATGGGTGGGTGCAGGTTCTTTGGAAAGCAGTTGGAAGTGTCTCTAACTTGAGCTCAGTGGGAGTCAGAGTGCATGCGCACCTGACAGGTCCCTTTCTCAACAACCAACAATTAAAAGGGTGTGTGTGTGTGTGTGTGTGTGTGTGTGTGTGTGTGTGTAATGGATGATATGGCTAGCCTTAAAGGCTGACAACATTTTCTGCCTCTTGAGTTCACTGTGAGCTCTCACAGGCCTTGAGAAAGTTCCCAAGAGGATAGAGGTTGGACTCTTCTCAAACATGGCCACACTGAGGACTGTTATCTGCTGTGGCCAAATGCAAACTTGGACTGTACTGCATTTTGGAAAACAACATAATACTAGAAATGAGGGCTGGAGAGATAGCTCAGAGGTTAAGAGCACTGACTTCTCTTCCAGAGGTCCTAAGTTCAAATCCCAGCAACCACATGGTGGCTCACAACCATTTGTAATGTGATCTGATGCCCTCTTCCAGTGTGTCTGAAGACAGCAACAGTGTACTTACATACATAAAAATAAATAAATAAATAAATCTAAAAAACAAAACAAAACAAACCCCGAAACACAGAAAATGAGAACTTATAAATGCTGGCTTCAGGGTGGTGAGATGACTCAATGGGTAAAGACTTTTGCCACCAAGCTGAGCACCTGGATTGTTCCCTAGAACCCACAGATGAGGAATAGCTCCAACAAGTTGTCCTCTGACCTCTATATATGCACACATACAAGTAATGCAATAAACCATTGAAGCCTTCACTCCCTAATCCCTCAAACACGAATTAGTACCTGAGTTTAGCACGCTGACACACGTTTTTACTTCCAGCACTCAGGACATAGAGGCAAGTAGATCTCTGAGTTCAAGGCCAGCCTGGTCTACAGAATGAGTTCCAGGACAGCCAGGGCTACACACTGAAACATCCTCCCTCCACCCTCAAGGAATTAGTACCTGTCTCAGTTTGTCACAAATGAGTGCACGAGGACCCAGAGCCAGGTAAGCACACCACTATAAGCCTGTTACTCAAGAGAGAGAAGCAGGATGAGGTGTTTGACCCAGGTTGGGGTATATAGCAAGATACTGTGTCCATATTAAAAAAGGAAAGAAGAAGAAAAACAAAAAGAAAAAGGGAAAGGAAAAGGAAAAGAAAAAGGGAGAAGGGAAAGGAAAAGAAAAAGGAAAAGGAAAAAGGAAAATGGGAAAGAAAAAGGAAAAGGGAAAAAGAAAAGGAAAAGAAAAATGGGAAAAGGAAAAGGGAAAAAGGAAAAGGAAAAGGAAAAGGAAAGCCAACTGGAAGGGAGAATGTTGCACTAAGCCAGGCTTACTAGAAGTGACGTGCTCCACTCCAGTGGTCAGAGCAGTGAGACTCTGCCTGACTTTCTAGCCGCAGATGGTCTCTTCCCAGTCTGTCAACACCTTTGAAACAGATTCAAATGCTTTTTGGAGAGCAATCTCGATTCAGCTTGCAGGCATTCTTGGGGGCCCCCTTCCAAGAAGAAATGGACTGGCATGCTGTCTGGGCTGGACCCAAATCAGCTCTGCCTGCTTGGGAATGCGGATTCTCTCCTGCTGCCTGTCTGCTGGCTAAAGCTTCAGGCTCTCCCTCCTCAGTCAACACCTGTGAGTCCCTGCAGCGCTGGCTCTGCTCACAGCTCTTAATCTGCAGCTCTCACGTAGCTCAGACAATTCTTTTTATAAGAGGACATTAAGGCTATATTAAGTTTCTCTTCCCCAGATTCTCTTTCTCTGGCTTTCGTCACCACCCTTGTATTTTATTTACTACATTTCTTAAATGACCTGGGTGCTCAGGGACACAAGGGACACTTGGTCCTGGCTTTCATGACCTTGAAAGGCTGTGGACAATTATGACCGTGTTATAAGAGTTAGTGTCTTAGTGTTCCACGGCTGTGAAGAGATATTGTGACCAAGGCAACTCTTACAAAGGACAATTAATTGGGGCTGGCTTACAGGTTCGGAGGTTCTGTCCATTATCATTATTATGGGAAGCATGGCAGTGTACAGGCAGGCATGATACTGGAGTAGCTGAGAGTTTTACTTTTTTTTTTTTTTCCAAAGGCAAACAGGAGAAGGCTGGCTTCCAGGAAGCTAGGAGAAGGGTTTCAAAGTCCACCCCCAGAGTGACACACTTTCTCCAACAAGGCCTCCTAATAGGGCCACTCCCTGGGCCAAGCACATTTAAATTTCAATTATTATTATTATCATCATTATCATGATCATGATCATCATCATCCTCAGGGTTCTCTGTGTAGCCCTAACACTGGCTGTCTCACTCAGTAGATCACTCTGGCCTCAAACCCAGAGACCCACCTGCCTCTGCCTCCTGAGTGCTGAAATTAAAGACATGTGCTACCACCACCCAGCTTCTATGTTAGAGATCTTTTTAAAGAGATGATAGATGCCTTTCAGCCTTCTGTCCCCTTCACCTCCACCTAACAGAGTAAGAGACCGATGTTTGAGTTCTTGGCTGTTCTGGCTCATATACCAGTTGTGGTCAAATTTTCCGACTGCTCCTTCCATCTTTTCTAGATTATTATAGAATTGCCAGGAGGGCAAAGGCACAAAGAGTGGAGGACATGAGTGGAATGATTGGCTGAACCATGATTGACTTGTAGATGGTCAGAGTCAGAGGTATTGGCTACAAGCAACAGAAACCAACGTGACTTAAGCAATTTGTAGAGGCATTATTGAACAACTCAAAATTACAGGAAGGTTATAATTGATCCAGAAAACATGGAACCATGGGGCTGAGGGTGTAGCTCAACTGGTACATTCCTTGCCTAACATGAAAAAGGCCCCCAGTTCAACCCCCAGTGTTCCATAAACTGGGCCTGGTACTGCATGCTTGAAATCCCAGAACTCTGGAGGTGGAGGAAGGAGGAGCAGAAGTACAAGGTCTCATTAGAGATGTGGCTCAGTGGGTAGAATGCTTGTCTAGCATGCATAAGTCTCTGGGTTCAAACCTCAGCACAGAATAAACTATGTGTGGTGATTTACACCTATAATTCCAATACTTGGGAGATAGAGGCAGGGGAACCTTCTCAGAGTATCCTTAGCTACACTGAGTTCAAAACCAGCCTAATGTACATGAGACCCTGTAGAAATAAAAAATTAACAGCAATAATAACAGCTGCAGTAGCAGCAGCAGCAACAACAACAACAGCAGCAACAGTAGCAGCAACAAC
>LR749766.1:1288167-1342721 GCA_902729485.2 Mus minutoides
GCAAGCAAGCAAGCAAGCAAGCAAGCAAGCAAGCAAGCAAGCACAGGAATCAGAAATGGAGGATCACAGCTGAGGCTCTATAGTGCAGTCATGGGATAGAGAGGTGTGGGGTTCGGGCATGCGCACTATGGCATGTGTGTGGAAGTTGGAGAACAGTTATGTGGGGGTTGGTTCTCTCTGTCCATCTGCCATGTGGATCCTGGGAATAGAACCAAGGCCATCAGGCTTGGCGGCAAATGCTGAGCTGTCTCACCTGCCCCTCACTGCACAGTCTTTATTCTATTCAATTGGTAGACATCTAGTCTGATTCCATGTCTTGGTTAGGATTCTCTCTCAGATTATTAAGATTCATAAAGCAGCAGATATTCTAATGAGGGCTTGAAGGGAGTTCAGAGCCAAGAAGCTGACACACTCCTCATAAGTCCCTTTCCCCTAATTCCACGAAAGCAAAGGGTCTGTGTCCATGATGCTGGCTTGCCAGAGGACAGGAAATGAGTCCATTACACATATTCTGGTCCTGAGCCCAGGTTCCTGCTGACCCAGAAGCAACCTTGCTAGGCAGCAAGGGCATGGAGAATTCCTAGAGGAAGGGAAGACAAATCCCTGCCTGTTTTTCTCCTTTCTCCCACAGGAACCCCTCCTATCCCTAGTGAAGCAAGGACAGGGAACCGAGAAGGCTCGGATGCTCTGGTCTGCTCAGGAGCCGGCCCTGCCTGCTGTAGCCATCCTTCCCACACTAGGAGGAAGGAGATCAAAGCTGCTGCAATCCATAAACCAACCAACTAACCAACCAACCAACGACAAAAAAAAGTCAAAGCTTGTGTCAGAGGCTTCTCCCCCTTGGTCTTGGTCTCATACCTCAGACCTGCTGTTAAGACTTTCTATAATTATAGACCTTGGTATGTGGTAGAAGGCACAATGGAACTTGCCATCGCTGGACACTCAACACTAGGGACTGAGGTGGGGACAGATGTGCAGAAAGAGGGACTTATTCCTTAATCAGCCCCAAAGCCTCGGGCCACAGTTTCCTCAATGATATTGTCTAGAAGGGATTAAAACAACGACAACAATCTGGAGGCTGGAAAGATGGCTCAGTGGTTAAGAGCATTGACTGCTCTTCCAGAGGTCCTGAGTTCAATTCCCAGCAACCACATGGTGGCTCACAACCATCTGTAATGGAATCTGATGTCCTCCTCTGGTGTGTCTGAAGACAGTGACGGTGTATTCACATACATAAATAAAAATCTTTTAAAAAGAAAACATTTAAATAAATAAATAAACAAAAAAATTCTAACAATCTGTGACTTGTTTGTTTGGGTCTCCTGTCTGTGAAAACTTGGTTTTTTAAAAAGTCCCCAAATAAAACCAAAAACGGAAAATCTTTTTTGAGTCATCTAATTATTTGTTACTAGGTTTTTGGAAGCCAGGCTAACCAAAAGTGTAGCGCTCATTAAAGGATGATCCACAGGGCCAGGCAGTCTTCTAGCCATTCTCAAGATCCTTCCCTGGGGCGGGTCCATGGTGACACACTTTTTCCCTTTATCCGTTTCCCGGAGATGTGGCTGGGGAAGTGACCTCCAGGCAGAGTGGGTAATTGTCTGGTGCCTAGGGAGAAAAGGACAGGCCAGCGAGGACAATGGTCTGTTTCCATTTCTTCCCTCTCTCTTCTCCATAAACAGAGCCCCCACTCTTGGCCACCCTTTTCTCATCTCAAGAGAGGCACACCCAGCCTTTCCTTAAATTCTGGGCAGTTAACAGGCTGGCAAGATGCTTCAGTGGGTAAATCACCTGAGCTGAGTCCCATCTCTGGGCCCCCCATGGTAAGCTCTGGGACACTTAAAATTAGAATAAACCTTAAAAAACAAACAATATCCTTAGAAATTGATACACTTAGGCAGGAGGTGGTAGAGCGCCCATCAATCCCAGCACTCCGAGGCAGATGGATCTCTGAGTCTCTAGACCAGCCTGGTCTATAAAGCAAGTGCTAAGATTATATACTGGCTAGTTTTGTGTCAACTTGACACAGCCGGAGTTATCACAGAGAAAGGAGCTTCAGTTGAGGAAATGCCTCCATGAGATCCAGCTGTAAGGCATTTTCTCAATTAGTGATCAAGGGGGGAAGGCCCCTTGTGGGTGGGACCATCTCTGGACTGGCAGTCTTGGGTTCTATAAGAGAGCAGGCTGAGCAAGCCAGGGGAAGCAAGCTAGTAAAGAACATCCCTCCATGGCCTCTGCATCAGCTCCTGCTTCCTGACCTGCTTGAGTTCCAGTCCTGACTTCCTTGGTGATGAGCAGCTGTATGGAAGTGTAAGCTGAATAATAAACCCTTTCCTCCCCAACTTGCTTCTTGGTCATGGTGTTTGTGCAGGAATAGAAACCCTGACTAAGACAGATTACATAGAAAACCTTTGTCTTGAGAAACCTTAGTTCACTTTAGAAATGCCTTAAACCAAACCAAACCTCCAAACCTGGTGCAAAAGGCCTATAATCAACTTGGAAAGTAGAAGTGGGAGGAATTCAAGGACAGCCTTGTCAACATCTTAGGTTGGAGGCCAGCTTTATTTATGAGACCAAGTCACAGCAAAGGAACAAAATTGCCCCATTGAGTTAAAGTTCAAGGCTGTCTGTCTGAGTCTCTTAGAAGGTAGACAGAAATAACCAAGAAAAAGCAATCCCCCCCCCTTTCATTTTGTATTTATTTTATTATAGTGTGTGCGTGTACACCAGTGCCACAGGTTATACAGGGAGTCAGAAGGCGTGGTCCCTCCATCCTGTGAGTGCTGAACTCAAACAATCAGGCTTGATGGCCAAAACCTCTCAGGCCTTTGTGCCAGCCCCAACCACTTTTCGGTGTTGTTTAAAACTCTCCTGAAGACAACTGGCTGTTACTCAGTCCTGACTTTGAAGAGTTGATAAATTTCATCCAGAGCTGAACAGGAGGGAAAAGATTACATTTCCTCAGGAACTGATCTTGCTTCCTCTCTTCAGACAGCAAGGATGATATAACCGCCCGTGTTTCTGTTTTTTTTTTTTTTTTAAACTGACAAGAAACCCAGACTTTAGTTTAGAATCCATTCATAAAATTATCTCTGCCTTCCTCTCATGGTTCCTCTTCCTGCCTTTCGTCTTTCATTGTCTTACCCTTGCACATTTTATCTGATCTGCTGCACCAGGTTTTTTTGTTGTTGTTGTTTTAGAAATAAGCAGTAGGCCACCGAGATGACTAAGTGGGTAGAGGGGCTTGCTTCTTGCTTTGAAAACCTGAGGACCAGAGTTCAATCTCTAGAACGCGCTCCAAGGTGGAAGGAGAACACTGACTATAGGAAGTTGTTTTCTGACCTCCTCACATACGTCTTGGCACTCACAACACACACACACACACACACACACACACACACACACACAATATATGTCAACTAACAACTTTGCTCCTTTATCAAGTAGTATAGTGGGTAGGACTGACCTGGGCATTTTGCTCTTTTTTGTTTTGTTTTGTTTTGTTTTATTTTTGAGACAGGGTTTCTCTGTGTAGCCCTGGCTGTCCTGGAACTCACTCTGTAGACCAGGCTGGCCTCGAACTCAGAAATCTGCCTGCCTCTGCCTCCCAAGTGCTGGGATTAAAGGTGTGCACCACCACTGCTCGGCTTTTTTCTTTTCTTTCCCCTTTTTTTTGGGGGGGGGGGTGTTTCTTTGTGTTGCCTTGGCTGTCCTGGAACTTGCTCTGCAGACCACACTGCCCATCACTGAAACCGCCCCGTTTACAGTAACGCTCTTAGCGTCTTATTCCCCATCCACCAAATACCAGTCTCAACCCTGTCAACAGAAGAATCTCAAATGCCTACATGTTTTTCCTGAGGCCCTAGGGGTTGTGGGTGGGTGCTTGGACACATCGATGACATCTGCTATTCCATCATGCACCCAAGAGCCTCCCCTCTAACATGCCCTGTCCCCATCCTCACCCGGTTTACAACTGGAACCTTCAGATTGTTATGGTTTTAATATGTCCTCTCAAAGTTAATGTGTGGGAAGGTTAATCCCCAGCTCAACAGTGCTGAGAAATAGACCTTTCAATGATGGTTGCTTTATGTGAATGACGTCCACACAAGGACAGCTTCCTTTCTTGGAAGTTTCTTACTCAAAAAAGAATGGGTTCGTGATCCATCCATCCTCCCTCCCTCCCTCCCTCCCCCCTCCCTCCCTCCCATCTTACATTCTGCTCTGTCATAACAGAGCAGAACAGCCCTGATCAGATGCCCCAGCCTCACAATCCTGAAACAAAAATGTAGCCAAGGATGCCATTGAACTCCAGTCTATACCTCCACATGACCTTAGATATCCCTAGATATGCTTGCATTGAGAGCATCATGAATGCTATCTTCATTCTTGGGGTGTGAGTTTGTGGGGTCCAGAAGATTGAACCCAGAGCCCGTGCCCTCTATGCCTCTGAGTTATGTACTTGGCACAGTAAATACTTTTCATTAGATGGACCAGTCCATTTTTCTCATCGCTGAGACACTACTTGATGGAAACAAGGAAGGAAGGGTTGGCCAGCTGGTGGATATCAGTTCATAACGGTGGGGAAGGTACAGTGGGCCAACGTTGCTCTGTTCCTGTTGGTGAGAGCTTGCAGCAGGCCTGTTCACATTGTGGCTGATCGGGAAGTAGAGAATAAGACCAGGAGCAGGCTGGACCACAACCTTCAAGCCCGATCCCTAGTAGGCTATGTCTACCAGCAAAACAGTGCCATTAGCTGGAGATCAAGAACATGAGCCAGCCTGTGGGAAACATTTCACATTCAAACTTTTGATGAACAAATTTCTAATACAGAAGCCATCCTACCTAGACACCATTTTACCTTAACGTGGCTAAAGTGTTTTTCCTGAAGCCCCCCACACAGAATGGAGGTAAGAGGATAAACAGGAGATAGGAGATAAGAACCATTCTCTAGGCAGATGACTGAAGCCACGTGACCTTAGATATCCTTGCTTTCCCACCTCCTCCCGCACAATGGGAGCTTGAGACAATATGGAGGCCAGATTCTTCTAGGGTGGAGTCTGGGCTCGGATTTTTTTTTAAGACCACACCCCTTCCCAGGGAGGTTCTAGCATACTGCCTGAATTATAGATCTGCCCGGCTGGCTGGGGGGCTGGCTGGGGAGAGAGAAAGGAGAAATCCGGATGGGGAGGGAGTTGGGGGGAGGGGGCGGGAGTGGAGAAACTCCACACCCCGATGTCAGGTGCTCCACTTGGCAGTGTTAATTGAGGGGATTTAAAAGAACGGAGAGGCAAGCACATTCCAGCGGAGCAGGGTAAGCACGGTTCCAGAAAGTAATATACTCCGAATGTGTTTGGTCTTGAGCAAAACAGATGTGAAATGATATTTCTGAAGAACCCAGTGAGAGCTTCGTTTTGTGCCAGATGCTGGAGATGTCCCAGCTTTAAAAAAAAGGCATTATTATTATTATTATTATTATTATTATTATTATTAATTATTATTATTATCTAGCGAACTTAAATAAAGCCAGCAGCAGGTTCAGAACCCAGGCTGCCGAAACCCAAGGCTTTGCTAGTGTTGGCCAAGGAGCAAGCTTCTGATGTCACCTCAGCGAGAGAGGCTCTCCTCTCTGCCCTGGGTGGGATATGAGCCCAAGATATTCTGGTGCCATGAACCCATGCCTGCTTGGCCTCTGACAAGTAGGTCAGTATAGATGCGGCTCGAGCCTCCACCGAAAGCTGTTTGCCGCTGGCAGGAAGTTACTTCTGCAGAATTAAAACCCATCAGAGCTGATCAAAGGAAGTGCAGGGCAGGCTGGTGGGGCGGGCGGGCGGGCCAGATCCTAATCTCTGCATGCTAGCCCCACACATCAGCGCACATGAGTCACCCCGCTGAGCTCAGCGGACATGATGTTTGGATTAGACTTTTACGGCGGAACTTTGCCAAACTCGCCTTTGCTGTCTTGCAGCTGAGAAGTAAGGGAGAGAGAGGTGGCCATGCGGTGCCAGGGAAGAGGCGGGGGTGGCTCTTTAGGCTCCCGGGAGTGGCTATAAGACCCAGCGTCCCAAGCTCATCTTGTCAGCTCAGATCTGACTGGTACCAGAAGCAACTGAGCCCACAGCAGGCCCACACATCCTTCCTCCTGAGCCAGCTAGCCAATTAAGATGTACTATTAAAGGCACACATTTTGCCTTCACTCAACTGTTGGCCTCTCAACCAGCAGGAATTCCTTTTCTCAAAAGCAGGCAACACTTCACCACTCAGGCATCTTGCCTCAAAAGCAGCGCAGTCCATGGGGGTGGAGGGGAAAAGGGAGGGAAGTCAGAAAATAAAAATTCCCAAATTAAGAGCCAATCCATAAAAGCAGGGCTTCCCTTAGCGCCTGGCTGGTGTGACATCCCATGGATTACTCAATGAAGATGGTGTCAGGGCAGTAGCTGGGTTATATGTGGAAATTCTCCCCCAGAAATAGAACTGTAGAAAATAAGGAGGGGCAGAAACCTCCTACTCTGCACGTGGGTATTTGGGGCTGAGTTCCTTGGGCAGAGAGCTGGGTGGGATTCTCGCCCAATACCGACGGGTCCAGGTGCTTGGACTTGGTAGTAGAAATAAGCACCAAGTTTTGCATAGTTTGTTTTGCTCCCCTTCTCTGGAAGCCCTGGTAGGAACAGAATCAAAATCTTTTGTTTCAGATTCTGCCAAGTTTTGCTTCTGTGCATGGTAACTTGGGAAGCAGCAGCCCCCATTATTTTGCAAGCCAGGCATTCTTGGCTTGTAGTCTCTGCTGGGATTCTACTTAGAGTATTTTAGACTCTCATTTATTAAAGGCTTATAAGTGGAGGTGGCAGTCCTTGACTCTTTCAGAATAAATGTCTTTTTTAAATTTTTTTATTTTTTGAGACAGGGTTTCTCTGTGTAGCCCTGGCTGTCCTAGAACTCACTTTGTAGACCAGGCTGGCCTTGAACTCAGAAATCTGCCTGTCTCTGCCTCCCAAGTGCTGGGATTAAAGGCGTGCGCCACTTGCTCTTGACTACAGACCTTCAAATTTACCATTTCAACCAATTAGATGCAATTAACACACACACACACACACACACACACACACACAAACTCCTTACCAGTTTTTTTTTTAATTATCTGTTAGTTGGGTGGTAGTGGTACATGCCTTTAATTCCAGAACTTAGGAGGCAGAGGCAGGTGGGTCTCTTGAGTTTTAGACTAGCCTGGTCTACAGAGTGAGTTCTAGGACATCCAGGGCTACACAGAAAAACCCTCTATCAGGAAAAAAAAAATCCATCTATAATTCCCACAGTGGTCAAATCAGTAATGAACCTTTGAACTAGGGATGGAAATCCAGTGTACACTTGAAAGCCCTTCATCAAGTTCGGGGATCAGGCAAGCAGAGGTAGAAAAGACATGGCTGCCAGGTAACCCTGTTACAGCCCTGACTTCACCTCCTATTAGCAGTCTGAGCTTCAATAGTGTCCTTAATACCCATCGGCACAATCTTTTCATCTGTGGGATACAGAAAATGACAGTCCCAGTCTTATGAGAAAAGCTTCAATGAGCTAAGGTAGGTTAAAAAAAAATTGAGTGAAGTTCCTGGCACCCAGTAAACACGCACAAAAAGCATCATTATTTATATTATAATAATTACTCTGCAACCAGCATTGTGTAGTGAATGGTGGCAAGCTTAACTGGAGTCTCCAGTCAACAGTTCATCCTTGTGAAATTCTTCAATGTCCAGAGTTGGAGTTTGGTTTAATTGGAGTCATTAGTTCAAGGTGCCAGTGCTTGGTCAGGACTGCCCTCTTTCTTGGTTAGGAAGAAACCATGGCGAGGAGAAAGGGATCCTGAGTAACTAACTGGTAACTATGAGGCATTAGAGCCAGTGAGATGGCTCAGCAGATGAACGAAGGGCCTTGCCTCCAAGCCTGACTGTCTAAATATCCTTGGGACTTACCTGGTAGGAGAGACCTGACTTTTTGGCTTTTGATCTTTGACCCTCATGTTCATGCCACTTCCTGGCAAATAAATAAACAAATAAATAAATGGCACTGCTTGTTTTGTTTTAAAAAGATCCTGGCTGACTTTGGTAGTATATACCTATGAGCCCAGATCTTAGAAGGCTGAATCAGGAGGCGCATGAGTTCAAGGCCAGCCTAGAACATAGTGAGTTCTAGGAAGATCCACTTAGTCTGGAAAAAGCAAGCAAACACAAAACAAAGCAAAACAAAAATATACAAAGCAGCCCCCCTCCAACAAAACAAAAACCCACAAGCAAGAGGCTAAATATGCCTTTCCGTTGGAAGAGTATTTGCCCAGTAGAAGAACTCATCTCAAAAACACACAGGGACTGGAGACCAACTTAGAGGTTAAGAGCGCTTGCTGCTCTTATAGAGGACCAGAGTGTATAGAGGTCTCTAGCACTCGTCAGGAAGCTCACAACTGCCCATAACAGCAGTGCCAAGAGACCCATCACACTCTTCTGGCCTCCATGGGCACCCGGACTCATGACCACCAACACCACACACACATACACACACACACACACACACACACACACACACACACACACACACACGCATGCATGTGTGAGATGGCTCAGGAGCAGTTGCTTGCTGCACCCTGACAACCTGAGTTGGATCCCAGGACCCACATGGTGGAAGAGAGAACTGACCCCTGCAAGTTGTCCTCTGACCGCCACACAGGCTGTGGCATTTATCTGAGCACACACGTGTACAAATAAACAGATAAATGTAATAAAAAGTTTAAGAAAGAGATATTCTGGCAGAAGGTTTTGCTCTGTGGTATAATGTGGATTTAGCATGCAAGATACCCTGGGTTAAATCTCCAGAATTAGGGGGAAAAGGTAGTATATGCACTGGGGGATTCCCTCCTAGAACCAGAAGAAAAAGCCCACAATTCTCAGCAGCTTGTTAAGGAGGGTAGACTATACTTTGCCTTTAACACGAGCCAGTTAGTAACAGAGATTTAGACTAAGGCTATTTCCCACCACACTCTCCTCTAAGAGCTGCTTGCAGGTGATAAAACCCTAAGAGGAGAGAGGAAGGAGAGGACTCTCTTGACTTCATGCTGGCAGAGAAACTGGGGGTGGGGGGGAGCAGGGAACAGAGACTTGGAGTTTGCTGTGGCTCAGCCTGAGTGTAGCTAAGTTCATCTTTCTTCAGGAACTCCGAGTGCAAGGACCAAGCTGGCAAACGCCAACTGATTATCTCCCTATAGCAGGGTGCAAGGGAGCAGGACAGGGTTGGCTGAAACCAACCTGTGTTGTGAGGACATGCTGAAGGTCCACTAGAAAGCAGTCAGCTTTGCAGTTTTGTCTTTTGCCTTCGTTGCTCCGTCTGCTGAACTTAGGATAGCAGCAATGGCTTGCCTCCGTGACCTCTGCATTGTGTGTGTGCGTGTGTGGGGGGGCAACTGAGAACACCACACGTGGATTAGGTTCCTGATCTAGAAGTCTTAAAACCTGAAATGGAGGCGCCAGTGGGGGCAGCATCTTTCAGGAGGTTCGAATCCAGCAGCACACATTCTCTTGGCCTTTCCAGATCTCAAAGGCTGCCTGCATTCCTCGGCCCCTCCAACCTCGCTGCAATCCTCGCTCCTGCTCCTCCGGCTCTCTTGGCTTTGCTCCTTCCCTTATAAGGACCTCTGTGATTACAGCGTGCTTTCCAGGCTAATCCCTGGTAATCTCTCCATCTCCAGGTCCTTAGCTTAATCATATCTGCAAAGACCATTTAAGGAAACAGACTTACAGGTTCCAAGATGTAGGCAATTCTTGGGGATCATTATTCTGTCTACTATAGCCCTAAGGCCACCATCAGTGTCACATCTAGGGAAGGTGGCAGCCCTGAGTCATAGGCCAGAGTCCATGGTACCCAGCGAGCAGATTAGGAGCAGGTGAAGAAAGCAGAAGAACCGGCCAGCAGGAGGACGAGGACTGGCTCTGCCAATGGAAAACCAACTCCCTTTCTGCAAACCTACTTGTGAAAGTCCATGAGCAACACCAGAGGCAGAAAGGCAGGCTCTCCCCAAGTGCAGCGGCTGTCCAGGCAGCCAATACATCGGATAAAAACTCAAATCAAGGGCCAGCCAGATGATTTGGTGGCTTGCCACACAAACCAGATGACCTGAGTTCAATCCCCAGAAAACACTGGAAAGGCAGGAGAGGACGAACTCTGCGAAGTTGTCCTCTGCCTTGCATATGCACGCAGTACACACACACACACACACACACACACACACACACACACACACAAAATTAAAAACAGCCACCACCGCCACCACCACCACCACCACAACAAAAAAAACCCTCCAGCCGGTTTGTTAATTGCCACGCCTGGTTGCTGGCAGGTGTGCAATTCAATAAGAAACATTCATTATTAATGGCGAGAAGGACCCAGAGCCCCAGCTGCCTGGGGAGGCAGCCGCAAAGCCCAGACCCCGAGGAAATAGAAGAGTCATAGGAAGAGGGGACGGCTGTGAGGCAGGTGTGCAGAGGTAAAGTTTCAAACACTATGGTAAAGTCTTCCCATCCCACCAAGGAGGAAGTATCTGGCTGGTTCTTTAATGAAACTTGGAACCCATATTGCGGCAGTCAAGAAGGAAATATTCCTGTGGTTTTTCTGTGGGGGAAGAAAGTAATAAATCTTTTTGTGTTGTTGAAGGAACACCTTTCTGTGGTGCAGCTCCAGAGGGATGGGTTACTTGCAAAAGCCTACGTGCCTGAACGCCTTTGTTGACACCAGGCAGTTGGGAAGGGTCACGTCATAGATCCCTGCAGGGCAGGGACAAAGTTCAGGAACAAATGACACGTGTTCTGTGGACTTCCTTAGGAGACAGAGGTTTAGAAAAGAGGTATTGCTACGAAACAGCAGGGCTCCTGGGTGAACTGGCTCTGGAAGCATCTCCTTCTGAAGTCACTGATAGGTTCCTAATCCCCAAGGGAACAATCTGTGATCAGTGTGACCTTGTTTGGTGGAAGAAAAGATGAAGCTTCTGTTCTGAAGGCGACCTCCCAGGCCACGCAAGAGTCCTGTGTGTGTGTGTGCACAGGAGTGCGTGTGCACTGCTCTGGGTGTGTGTTGGGTGGGTGGGGTCCGGTGGTGACAACTGATAATTAACTATGATAAGAGGAACATAGACAGACCAGGCAGAATAAAGGGATCTGCAGTGGCAGTGGACTGTCTGCGGATGCCAGAGTCAGGGAAGCCAGACCTAATCATGGAGTACATATGTGCACAGAGACTGGAGAAGAACAAAGTGGGCAGAGAGATAAACCATGAAGACATCCCCAACACATTTCCAGTGGGGGAGCTAAAGTATACGGAAACTAAGCTTGTCTTAGCAAGGACTGGGTGTAGTGATCGTTTGCTTATCAGCCTCGGCGATCTTGTTAAATAGCCCTCACCCACAGCTCCAGCTCCTGGCGGCTCCTCTGTATAAGTGACCTAACCCCTGGCACACTTTTGCACAAAGTGAAGAAAAGCCGGAAGAAGGGCGATAGCAAGAAAGATCAGGAGTTAAGTGAAGGGAAAGTTCACCGTACCTTGTGCCTGTCAAGTGGCTGATGATCTGGGTCAGAGGCCTGGCCACACACAGGTAGTGGCCTAAAGTCTATATGGGATTTTGGTGACTTGGTTTACCAGGTTGTCCTTGAGGCAGAGGCTCTCCACAAGCTATGCTTGTGACCCCCCCACTTAGAAACAAAAACAACTGTATTATCATTTTTGCCCATGTATGTGTGTGTGCACCCCCCATGTATGTGTGTGTGCACGTGTGTGTATGTGTCCCTGTGTGTGTATGTATGTCCCCGTGTGCACACACACACACACACACACACCTGTGCTAATGTGGAGATCAGAGGACAAGTCTACAGAGCCATGCAGAGTCCGTTATCGCTTCTTACCATGCCAGTCTAGGGATTGAACTCAGGTCTTGAGGCTTGAGTGACAAGCAGCTCTACCCGCTGAGCTACCTCTCCAGTCCTTAGGTCTGGATTAACTGAGGTAAATCTACCCTGCTCCAAGTTCTCCTGAGTCTAGATGTGCAGAGTAAGTGTGAGAGTGCAAAGATAAAAATAAATAAATAAATAAATAAATAAATAAATAAATGCCCTTCACTGGGATTACTGAATGTGAAGATCAGTTCCTGTCTGACCTACACACACACACAGTCTGACTAGTAGACCCAGACACTGGAGTTTCCAAATTGTTTCTGCAGAATAGTGCCTATTTTTAAGGTACTATCTTTACCTGGAACTTGACAGTAGTCCTTTAAATAATAAAGTAGTAAAGAAGAAAAATAGACGTGCAGACAAGGAAGTGATGCAAAGGTCCTTTTAAAGTATCCTGAGCATCCAAGAGAGAGAGGAGAAACCCAGCCCCTCCCGTGCCTGCCCCTCGAGTCTCCCCCAAAAGCTCTGTAGGCTTCCAGTCTCCCCCTTACTCTGCATGGCTCCCCCTGCCACTTTTCATGAGGAAAATGCAAATTGCAATACTCTTAGGGGCAGGGCATTTTTGATTTTTTTTCCTAGGGGAGTTTATGATCCCAAGTATTGCTCTGTCTATTGTAACGTCATGAAATAAAAAGTATAGTTCCCATGGTTTATTGAATAGATAACTATTAACCAGTTGCTAGTATCTAGTAATTCTAAGTAACTAGTAGTTCCTGCTGAGGTCGTTAAGGGAAAACGCCAGTGCTCGCTGGAGATGGGTACAGAAGTACTGAGGAATGAACCAATGCTGTATCTGCCCTGCACTTTTCAAAATCTCAGGCAAAGGATGGAGAGATGGCTCAGTGGGTAAAGGTTCTTGCCAACAAGCCTGATGACCTAAGTTCCATCCCTGGGACCCAGAGAGTAAAAGAAGTCAACTGACTCTCACCTGTATCTTTCTCTCCAAATGGATGGGTCTGAAATTTTTCATGATTTAAAAAGGAGAGAGAGCCAGGTAGTGGTGGTATACTCTAATCATAGCTCTCGGGAGGCAGAGGCAGGGGGATCTTCATGAATTTGAGGCCAGCCTGGTGTACAGAGTGAGATCCAGGACACCTGGGTCACACAGAGTTACCATGTCTCAAAAAGCCAAACTCAATCAATCAATCAAACAAAAACAACCCCCTGTCCCAAAACAAACATTCAGTATGTGATTCACTGAGTCTGTTGTTACACAGTGAAGCAGAGAACTCAGCATGGGGAATGTGATGACAGAGTTTTTTGCAGGATGACTTCAGCAACAAAATGCTTGGTGGATTTTTCCTGAAGAATGGAGCCATCGGGGTTTCCAAGAAAAGGGATGGTGAATTGAGTAATGATGGTCGTCTGCTCCATGGTCCTGTCCACAGGGCTCCTAGGAAGTTGTGGAAGGGAACAGAAACGTCTGTGGAGTTCACTCCTGACTTGTGCAATGCAGGAAAGACCCATGTAAGCCCTTCAGTTCCTCTCGGCACCCGTAGTGGCATTGACTCATGCCTCATGCTCTTGGCTATGGGCGGGACTAAGTGGCCATTGAAGGTTCTGGCTTGGCTGTCTGGATGTGGTATTCTCAGAAACGCAGTGTCTTCAGGGAGACATTGTGGAAAGGGGGACCGTACAGTGCTGTCATGTAGCTTGCGGCCAGTCTCCAGCATGATCCCAAAGCCAGCAGGGAGGGAAGGAATGCAATTTGGGAAGATCTCTTCTAAGCCTAGTCACTGTCTCCTAGGGTGGGGTTGGAAGCTGACTTCCGGGTGAACACTCCCAGCTCCTTGTCTACAGAGACATTCTCGACAGCTGTTGTCTGTGTTTGGCTTTCAATTTGGCTCCCTTAACCTGGACTGCAGAAGCCATTTAGAGAGGATAACTGAGAAACTGGTGTTTGGGTCTTATCTTGCTTGGCTTCCCTCCTTACAGCCCTGCAGCTGCACATGTATCTTAGGTTCAGGGAGGAGGTCTTTGGTTTGCACCAGGGTTTGGAGGACCTCTTCACAAGTTCACAATATAAGGTATAGGAGGAATTGGTGCATATCTATTTCTATATATTTGTGGGGTTTTGTTTTGTTTTTGTTTTTGGTGGGCTTTAGTAGAATGAAAAATAGGAAAAATCTTACATCATTTGGATCATTCCAGGTTATAAGAACACAGTGAGTGATGTTTTAGGAACTATCCTCCCATAGACCTTGTTTTTTTTTTCCCCGACAGGGTCCCATAGCCCAGGCTAGTCTCAAACTCCCTATATTCTTGCTTCTGCCTTCTAAATACTAGGGTTGTAGAATGCATATACTTGTATGGTTGGCTGAAATGTCTTTGCCTTTCGACATCATAATTCATCTTACCAATCAAGATGTGTGACCTACGGGGCTGAAAAGATCATCCAGAGCTTGCCAAACAAGTATGAGGACCTGAATCTGAAGATCCCAGTATCCCTTTAAAATTTTGAATGTGGCCATATTTGTGCCTGCAAATCCAGTGTTGTGAGGTGTGTGTGTGTGTGTGTGTGTGTGTGTGTGTGTGTGTCAGAGACAGGAGAGTAGCTAGGGCTTGCTTTTATCAAAGATGACTTATTCATAATAAGGTGACCAGGGTAGAGGGATATGAGGATAACAAATAGAAAACACACCATAGATCCAAGAAAACAATTTGGGGGTGGGGTGTTGTGATGGTTAAATACAGTTGTCAATGTGATGAAATCTAGAATCATCTAGGAAGCTGGGCCTCTGAGCGTGTCTGTGGGAAGTTGTATTGTTTTATTGGTTTTTTTTGTTTGTTTGTTTGTTTGTTTGTTTTTTGAGACAGGGTTTCTCTGTATAGTTCTGGCTGTCCTGGAACTCACTTTGTAGACTAGGCTGGCCTCAAACTCAGAAATTGGCCTGCTTCTGCCTCCCAAGTGCTGGGACTAAAGGCGTGTGCCACCACCGCCCAGCTGGGAAGTTGTATTGGTTAGGTTAATTAAGGTAGAAAGGTCTGTTCATTTTTTTTTTTAAAAGATTTATTATTATATGTAAGTACACTGTTACTGTCTTCAGACACACAAGAGAGCATCAGATCAGGCTGGTGAGATGGCTCAGCGGGTAAGAGCACCCGACTGCTCTTCCGAAGGTGATAAGTTCAAAGCCCAGCATCCACATGGTGGCTCACAACCATCCGTAACAAGATCTGGCGCCCTCTTCTGGAGTGTCTGAAGATAGCTACATTGTACTTACATATAATAAATAAAATAAATCTAAAAAAAAAAAAAAAACAAAAAACAAAAAACAGAGAGCATCAGATCTCATTACAGGTAGTTGTGAGCCACCATGTGGTTGCTGGGATTTGAACTTAGGACCTTCAGAAGAGCAGTCAGTGCTCTTAACCACTAAGCCATCTCTCCAGTCCCAGAAAGGTCTGTTCATAATGGGTGGCATCATCCCCTAGCTGGGATGCTACAGTCTACAAAAAGGAAAAAGGGCCAAACACAAAGCATTCATCTTTCTCTGGCTTTTTGACTGCAGTTGCCTGAAGCTCCTGCCGCCATGATCAACTATGAGCTGAAATAATACTTCCTTCCTTTAATGACTTTGTTAGGGTACTTCACCACAACAGGAAACATAGCTGAAAAATGTTATGTTGTCATTAGTCATTCGTCTGGTTGAGTTAGATGTCCAGGGCGGGCAAGAGAGAAAACACAAAAGGTCCCTCGGTCATCTCTCCCTATATCTCCTCACATGGACATCGTCTCTGAAGTTATTCCTTTATTTACATCCTCTCCTCTCCCTGGAGGCAGCTGAACAATTCACCCAGAGGAATGACTAAAATCACTACTGATTTAACAGTAAATTAATTGATTGAGACAAGGTCTGGCTATCGTTCAAATTGGCCTCAAACTCATAACCATTCTGCCTCGGCCTCTCAGGCATGTGCATTCCTGACTTAAAACTAATGAAATAAAATTAATTCTTGGCTAAATTAATTGATCAAACACACAAACAAAGAACCCCCCAAAACCTAAGCAGGCTGGAAGGATGGTTCAGTAAGTACACTGTAAGCCTGAGGACCTGATTTCAGATCCCAAGCACCCACTTAAGCATCCTGAGCATCTGTAATCCTAGACCTGGGGAGGCAGGACCAAGAGGATCCCTGGGGAGGCAGGACCAGGAGGATCCCTGGGGAGGCAGGACCAGGAGGATCCCTGGGGAGGCAGGACCAGGAGGATCCCTGGGGCTTGCTGGCCAGATAGCCTAGCCAAATCAATGAGTATTAGGTTCAGTGAGAGACCTTGCCCCAAAAGATAAGGTAGGGAGTTAGAGAGGAAGAAGAAGTTACACCCGGCATCAACTTCTGTCTTCCACATGCACACCTGCATACTCATATACACTCAGAAACACATACACATATACCAACAGGCACACATACACATATATAACACAGATGTACAAAAAAAACCAATGTAACACAAAACACACAACACACATACCCCATCAAAAGACAATGTAACACAAAACAACTTTTACACACAGGAAGTACATCTACCTCCCCTTAGAGACAGACTTCTCTCATCATCTTGTCTTTTAGGGTAGCTTCTGGCCAAATCTGGATCCTGGCAGTCAGTATTTAATTGAGTGAGACAGACTTGTCTGCAACCTGGAAGGGTTTTCTGGAGAAGAGTCCATGCGTCAGGGTTAATCACAACACGACTTAAACCTTAGACTATGGGATGGAACACGAAAAAGACACATTGACGATTACCGTGTGGTCAGCTGAACCAAGAGCCTTAGATCCTCGAAGGGAAAAATGGAAAACTTTGCAGTCATCTTCAGGGCACAGACTCTGTGGTAGGTCTGGTGAAAATTAGTGTTTGGGTTAGATGCAGTTCTTGCCCACAACCCCAAATTGAGTATCAGCAGGTCAGGATAGAAATATAAATGGACTTGGGAGTCAATCAACACACATCTCAGGAAAAACAAAACCAACCAAACAAACATGATAGGCTTCGAGTTAGGAAACTTACATTTCCACCCTGGCTCGGTGCCATTCAGATATGTCTCATTCATTTTCAGTACAGTGGGAGCTGACAGTGCCTTACCTCAAGGGCAGGTCCATGGATTGATTAGATGAGGCAGTCAGTGGGGTTAGATTAGCCCAGCTTAGTCTTCAGCTTCAAGTAGACTTCACGAGTCACTTCCTGAATCTCTTAAACCTACACTGGGGACTATGTAAGACAACGGTTCACAAGCCTGGCTGCACACTTAAATCCCTAGGTGAATTAATGAAAAGACATTTTGATACCTGGTTTATGCCTGCAGGGAGCCTGGATTAACTGGGTGAGTATGTGACCTGGTCACGGGGATGCTAAGAAACATGAAGGAGAAATTAACAGAGCTACAATGTGTGTGTGTGTGTGTGTGTGTGTGTGTGGTGTGTTGACATGCACAAGCGTGCAAGCTGGTGGAGGTTAGATAACAACCTCTGGTGCTGGTTTCTACTTGCTCAAGGCAGCGTGTCCTATTCACTACTGCAAGTGCCAGGCTAGCTGGCCTCTGAGCTCCTTGGGACACTATTTACTGTCTCTGCCTCCCATCTCAGTATAGGCTTCTTAGATCATTCATGTACATTACTGCCTCAGACCCTGTCTGGGGATGAAAGCATCCCCAAAGCCATAAATTTGTTGGGAGACTTCATTAGGTTTCCCTCATGCCTCTTCTCTCATTGTAGTAGAGCAAGTAGCAGACAACCTGTCAGGAAATGGGATAACACTGTCCTATAGTGAGCGACGATGTCAGTCTACTGACTGACCTGACATTGGGACACACAACACCAGCAAATATACTTTCCTAAGACAGAACATTTTGTAGGTTGTAAAGTCAGTTTTAGGAAATTTTAAAAGATGAAGGTTAAATCAAATGTGTCTTCTGATTCTAATGGAGTTAAACTAAATACTGATAAGAGAAAGCTATCTGAGAGCTGGGGATGTAGCTCAGTGGTCTAATGTTTGCCTAGCATGTGTGGAGTCCTGGTTTAAGCCTCCAGCACCCCAAATAAACAAAAGCAAGAACAGAAAACAAAATAAAGTTATCTGGGATATGGTCAATTATTTTGGAACCAAATTATTTGCTTACTTCTAAATAACTCATAGATTAAAGAAATCAAAGGAAAAATCTAACAGGTTTTAGAAATAAATAAAAGCAACTCAATCAAACTTTATGAGAGTCATCTAAAAGAAATCCACAAAGACATTTCTAGCATTAAACGCCTAGATTAGAAATAAAGAGCCAGGCTTGGTAGCTCACACCTGTAACCACAGCATTTGGGAGGTAGAGGCAGGAGGATCAGGAGTTTAAGGTCAACCTCAGCTTCATATGTGTGTAGTCTGGGCTACAGGAAACCATTTCTCAAAAGAATTAAGCAAGTCAGGTGGAGTTGGTGGGCTTCTTTAGTCCCAGCACTCAAGAGGCAGAGGCAGGAGGATCTCTGTGAGTTTGTGGCCACCCTGGTCTACAGAGCAAGTTCCAGGACAGCTAAGGCTACTCGGATAAAACCTGACTCAAACAAAACAAAATGAAACCAAAACCAAAACCAAAAACCAAACCAAACCAAAACAAAACAAAAAACCACTCCCCCCAAAACCCAAAAAACAAAACAACTAAAAGTAAATAGATAAATAGAAATAAAACAACAATAACAACCACCACAAACCAAACCAAAATGAACAACAGCTAGGTATGGTAGATGACATCTGTAATCCCAATATTCGGAGGGCTCAGAGGAACATTATGAGTTCAATGGATAGAAAAAGTATCATATGAAAAACCATATACCAATACATTTTAACAATCTAGACAAAATTCCCTCACATATTTGAATTATCAAAGCAGGTTAAATAAGGTCTAGACAAATGTTTCTTTCATGTGGTGTATGTATGTGCTTGTGCACATGTGTGCATGTGCATGGGGGAGCTACAGGTTGAAGGCAGGTGCCTTCCTTGAACCTGCTGACTTTGAACCGAATAGACTTAGTATTATTACATTGAGTAAAAAAATTAATGGTTAAAACCTGCATAAGTGGCCATTAGGGACATTTAAATGACTACTACTATTATATACATATTAGAGTGATGGTCTTATGTCAACTTGACTAGAGTCCTAAAATGAGGGAAACTTAATTGAGACAATGCTTCCTTAAAACTCAACTGTAAGGCATTTTCTTAATTAGTTATTGATGGGGGAGGACCCAGCCCATTGTGGTGGTGCCACCTCTAGGCTGGTGGTCCTGGGTTCTATAAGAAAGCAAAACCCAGGGGAGCAAGCTGAGCTGAGCAAGCCGTGGGGAGCAAGTCAGTAAGCAGCACCCCTCCATGGCCTCTGCCTCAGCTCCTGCCTCCAGGTTCCTGTCCTGTTTGTGTTCCTTTCCTGACTTTATTTGATGATGAACAGTGATATCAAAGTACAAGCCAAATAAACCCTTTCCTCCTTTTTTTGATCATGGTTTTTTTGATCATGGTGCTTCATTGAAGCAATAGAAACTTTAACTAAAACAAGTGGCTAGGGCTGAAGAGATGTCTCAGTGGTTAAGAGTACGGATTGTTCTTCCAAAGGTTCTGAGTTCAAATCCCAGTAACCACATGGTGGCTCACAACCGTCTGTGATGGGATCTGATGCCCTCTTCTGTCATTCAGGCATACATGTAAATAAAGCATTCATATACATAAATAAATAAACCTTAAGTAAGAGAAATATCAAAATATTAGCTTCCAGAGGGCTCGTGGAGTGACTGAAATTCATTCATACCTGTTGGGCAAGTGAAATGGTACAACTATTTTGAAAAACAGTTTGGCCGGTTCTCTAAAAAAAAAAATAAACTTATGGCTGGGCAGTGGTGGTGGACATTTTTAATCCTAGCACTTGGGAGGCAGAGGCAGGCAGATTTCTGAGTTGGAGGCCAGCCTGGTCTACAGAGCTAGTTCCAGACCAGTCAGGGCTACACAGAGAAAAATCCTGTCTCAAACAAACAAACAAACATAAATATACTTATCATTGCCACATCTTCATATTTACTTGGAACTTTAATTTTTTCAAAGTCTACTTTTTTTAAAAAGATTTATTTATTATTGTATATAAGTACACTGTAGCTGTATTTAGACACACCAGAAGAGGGCACCAGATCTCATTACAAATGGTCGTGAGCCTCCATGTGGTTGTTGGGATTTGAACTCAAGACCTTCGGAAGAGCAGTCGGTGCTCTTAACCACTGAGCCATCTCTCTAGCCCCAAAGTCTACTTTTAATGATGGCTCTTAAAAGCTTTAACTCCCCTTCTAGCCTGCCACCCAACAGAGGTAGTGAAAAAGAGAGGAAATGGGGGGAAGTGGACCTGTTTAGAAATAGGTCCTTTGGAGCAAATACCATCTGAGTTGACCAGCGCAGGTCAGGAGCAGCAGCAGCAGCTTGAAACACTCACAAACACTTCATGGATACACCAGCAGTCCAGTCCAGTAATGTCGGGATGGCAAACATGAAGCAGCCGTGGTGGCACTAACTAGCAGAGACAGCCAGGCCTCAGCAGAATCAGCAAGAGAAACCAGGACCAACCGGAACACCAGAAAGCGAAGATCAGCTAAGATGCAAGAACAAGCAGCTTTGCACAGCTAGTTCCATGAGCAAGGCAAGCTCCTCTCATGGGCCTTTGGGTCCTATTTATATCCCCCCCACCCCCAAACATCCCGTGTCCTCCACGGGTCTTGCCTCTCCACACGAGTCTGCCTCAGCTGACATCACTCTGCCAATC
Organism: Mus minutoides; assembly: GCA_902729485.2. Taxonomy (NCBI): domain Eukaryota; kingdom Metazoa; phylum Chordata; class Mammalia; order Rodentia; family Muridae; genus Mus; species Mus minutoides. Next base: position 1,308,920 of record LR749766.1, read on the forward strand.
AGCTGGGGTCTGCAGAATTGGCAAAAAGCCGCAGCACACCACCACCAGTTTTTTTGGTGCAGTTCTTGCTATGGAGTCCTGATAAAAGGGGCTCAACTACACAGTGTAAGGTTGAGTAATACAGGACTGTTGTCAGCAGACAGTCTTTCAGCACGTGTCCTGTCACGTGCCTGCTTTAGCAGAACATTCTTCACCTGTGTCTGCTTCAGGAAAACACTCCTTCATGTATTTGCCCCAGCAAAACACCATCCAACACAACTTTCCAAAGAACCCTTAAGTTTCCACTTCACCTACTCAAGTGTTAGAAAAGGAACACATCTTTATCTGTACATGAAGTTTTTTTTAGTACATTATTCATAACTGACCCAAAGGAGACACATTCCAAATGTGTTTCGGCGGGCAAATGGTCACACCACCTATAGCATTGTACAATGAAATATTACTTAGCAACAAAAGGACCTGCATTTAAGACCTGTAACATGGGTAAACCTCAGAAAAATTACACAGATGGAAAGAAGTTAGTAAGGTACCCCTTACCTCCTCCCCAAACCTGTACACCAACAAGACCGTTCCATTTCTATAGCATCCTAGGAAATGAAATTAATCTCTAGGGAAGTAAAGCAGGTCAGAGGTTATGGACAGGGCAGGGAGACAAGGCAGTGTCTGGAAGAGAACACATCTTTTTAAAAAGCTGGGTGTGGGAGTAGGTATGGCAAACCCCGATTCTGGGGATGTAGAGATGGGTGGGTCTCTGAGGTTTGACGGCCTAACCTAACTGGCAAGCTCTAGGCCAATGAAAAGGCCTTGTCTCATAAAATAAGGAATAACACCTGGCCCTGACATGTACACAAAGACACAGACAGATGGATGGATGATGGACAGACGGACAGACGGGCGGACAGACAGACATAGGTTAGGCAGGCGATTCCACCGTGCAGCTAAATTGGGGGGAATCTCTGGAACACGCACACAATCACTCTATCCAAAGTCCTTCAGCTTCTGCTCAAAAGCTGAGCTGCCATCAACCCCCAGAGAGTGGTCTCCTGAAGAGCCCAGTCCTGCTGTGAGCGGGAAGCACACAGGGCAGCTAGAGAATGGAAGTTCCAATCCTCTGGGCACTTCACTGTAGCAGTTCCAAGTTTCAGGTCCTAGGGAAGCACTAGATAGAAAAGTTACTACTCGGAAACGAAGTACAGCCAGAGCCTCAAGCCTTTAAGCTCCTAGAGTCATAAATCATCCACAGTGCCAAGACAATTTTGGATCTGATAATTTGGTGAGACCCCTCCTCCCTTTCCACGGGCTAAGCTTCTGTGTGGCTCTTGCTCTGTCCACGGCTGCTATTTGAATCCATTGTGGGCTTCCTTTCCTCTGACCCGATCTTCAGTGCTTCCAAGAATAGATACTTGAATGGATTGACAAGGTTGTTGCCTTTGTGAGTGAACTGAGACTTCCTTAAATAAGCTTATCTCCTCTTTCCTCTCAAGGACTCAAAAAGGTGACTCTAGGACACTCTGACATTGGCTGAGTGAAGCTGGCCTATCCGTGTGTTCCGGTTTTGCTAAGAGGCAGGGGGATGACTTAGAGTGGCATACTTTAACCCTCTGTGTGCATATGAATCACTGAGAGATCCTAGCTGTGAGGCACTCCAAGAGTATGGTGGACCCAAGACTGCACCTGGACTGCTTTTCCCAGGAGGCACCGATGCAGTTAGTTGAATTTTAAGGCAAGTGACCTTCTAGAGTCATCTCAGGGACACTGTGAAGCAACATTATGACCCCCCCCCCCATTGAGAAACAATCATTCAAAACAAAGTGAGGAAACTTCTTAGTATTGCCTTCAATTACCCAGTCAAGAATTCTCTTCCTTATGTAAATATATGTTCATGCATTTGATAAGAAGAAGAACCCACTTGCTGGGCATTGTCCAGCATGAGGACCTGAGTTCAGATCCCCAGAATCCACCTAACAACGGCCCAGGGCATACACAGACATCTGCAACTCCAGAGGTGGTGGGGATGGAGACGGGCGGACCCTGCGGGTTTACTGCCCAGACAGCCTGGCTGAACCCGCTGGAGCTCCAGGTTCTGTGAGAGACTGTGTCTCAATAAATGAGATGGAGAGCAATAGAAAAGACGTCTAACACCAACCTCTGCCCTTCACATACACAGGCCTGGGCACCTGTACACACAGACTCACGGAAGTGTTGTTGGTTGGATTCTTACCCTTTTCTGGAACGTCTTTGTAACAGCATTTTTGTGTGTGTATGTGGGTTCTATTCAGTCACCCCAACCCAAGCCACCTTACTCTTGCTGCATACAGCTACTTCTTGTGTGTATTCGATTTCATTCACTTTCAAAAGGCATGCAATATCGAGAGACAGGAGACGCTTAGTGCTAAGTACACCGTCTAGCTATTGTTTTCAGTCCTTGGGACAAATGGGTTGATCTCTTTCCCAGATAGTGGTAGGATCAGGTTGCACATCTTGAATTTTTCTCTTTTTAAGGCAAAGATAAGTACTGGAAACAGCAGCAGTCGCTACTGATGATTTAGAGTCACAGTGAAATATGTGGAGATGAGTTGCAGGATGGTCTCAAGGCGTGGTCATGAATCTTCCAGGGGAGGTTGTCTATAGTACTGGCTGAGTTCCCCCGACTCCTGACAATACCCTCTGCTTTGTAAGTCAAATTGCATAGACTTTTTTTTTTCAAATTACTTGATTTTTGAAAAGAATAAAATAGCTTAGTTCTACCTAAAACTGATGAAGCTGAGCAAACACATTACACACACACACACACACATACATACACACACACATACACACACATGTACACACACACAGACACACACACACACATACACATACAGACACACACAGACACACACACACACATACATACATACACACATACACACACAGACACACACATACACACACACACACATACACACACACATGTATGATACATTTGTAAATTTAAGAACAGACTCTTTTTTTTTTTTGCTTGTTTTGTTTTGTTTTTCAAGACAGGGTTTCTCTGTATAGCCCTGGCTGTCCTGGAACTCACTCTGTAGACCAGGCTGGCCTCGAACTCAGAAATCTGCCTGCCTCTGTCTCCTGAGTGCTGGGGCTAAAGGCGTGCGCCACCACACCCGGCATGAACAGACTCTTAATGTGTTTATATTTCAATCAAAAATATTTTTCAAATTATTTTTATTTTATATGCATTAGTGTTCTGCCTACATCTGTCTGGTTTGTTTGTTTGTTTCGAGACAGGGTTTCTCCATGTGGCCCTGGCTGTCCTGGAACTCACTCTGTAGACCAGGCTGGCCTCCAACTCAGAAATCTGCCTGCCTCTGCCTCCCAAGTGCCGGGATTAAAGGCGTGCGCCACCACTGCCTAGCCTACATGGATCTGTTGGATCCCTTGGAACTAGAGTTACAGATAAGTGTGAATTTCCATGTGGATGCTGGGAATTGAACTTGCATCCTTTGGAGGAGCACCTAGTGCCCTCCAGGGCTAGAGAGATGGCTCAGTAGTTAAGAGCACTGGCTGCTTTTCCAGAGGACCGGAGTTCAGTTCCCAGCACCCACCTGACAGCTCACAACAATCTATAGCTCCAATTCCCAGGGATCCAATGCTCTACTTAAAAGCCTTAAAAGACACCAGGCATTCATGTAGTGCACAGACATTCATGCAGGCAAAACATCCACATACAGAAAATAAACAAATAAATAAATAAAGAGAACTTCCTGTTTTTGTGTTAAAAAGAACCAAGAAAAAAAAAACCAGAAAAAAGAAAAAAAATAAAAGAAAGGAAAAGAAAACAAAGTTTTGCTCTAACAGGTGACTTCCTTTCTCCATTTGCCTTGCTAGTTAAATGACCACAGGATTTCCAGTGAAGATAACTGAGGGGAAGGTTGAGCCTAAGTCCATGTCCTTAGCTCCATACTCCTGTCCAGGAATCCTTATGACGTGATTACAAGGGCCATTTTCAGTCTTTTGAGCGTGTATATATACATTTTCCTTCCAGAAGAGCATGAACCGCCCTGCTGGAACGGTCGTGCTGATGAGAGGTTCAGTCTCAAGGCGGCAGAAGGAGAGCTGGAGCCTGCTGCCTGACTGAGGCTGGGTGAAGTTTGGCATGTTTTGGTTGTTGTTTATTGCCAGAAAATTTAAAGGACAAAGGGTGTGGGGTATTGATTGGGTCTGGACTGACCGACACCTGCTGGTAGCTAATGTTTTACACTTGGTCTGCTTTGTGCCTAAGAAGCCTCAGAGCCCTGGATATCTAAAGCCCATGGCTAGCTGCTCCCCGCTCTTTTCCCTCCCTCCCTCCCTCCCTCCCCCCTCCCTCCTTTTCTTCCTTTATTTCTCCTCTCTCTCTCTCTCTCTCTCTCTCTCTCTCGTTCAAATCATGGCCATCCATGAAGTGGTAGGTATTAAGTCTCTAGGACTAGAAGGAAATGTGAGAGCCCCAAGAGTCCCCTGATCTCTCAAGTTCCACTGGCGCCAGCAGACCTCCATGGCTTTTATTTTCCCTAACTCTCCTGCTCCAGTGAAAAAGGAGAGAGCTGGGGGAGCCAAGCTGGCCATGGGCCCTAGAGCCTATCCATCCCTCTTTCTTTTGTCAAGTTTATCAAGTACATTCAGATCTGCTGATAGAAATTCCTTCTGTTATTTAATTGTCATTAAGAATTATGTAGCTACATTGGGTGTGGTGGCGCGTGGGAGCCAGCACTTGGGAGGCAGAAGCAGGCAGACTCTCGTATGTTCCAGCCTGGTCTGCCTCACAAGTTCCAGGCAAGCTAGAGCTGCACGGTGAGATCTCACCTTAAAAAATAGAAAAACAAACAGAAAAACAAGCTGGGCTGTGATGGCACAAGCTTTGAGTCCCAGCACTCAGGAGGCAGAGGCAGGAGGATATCTGGGAGTTTGAGGACAGCCTGGTCTGTAGAGCTAGTTCCAGGACAGGCAGGGCTACACAGAAAAACCTGTTTTGAAAAACCAAACACCAAACAAACAAACAAACACAAAACAAAATAAAAAAATCACCCCAAACAAACAAACAAACAAACAATAATATGTTGCTAATTTGCTGAGGGCATTGTATAAGCATTTTACATATATTGTCTTATTCAGTCCTCACAATAATACAGATGAGGGATAGCGAGACAGGAAGGTTATATAATATGCCCAAAGGTCAAGCTCCTAAGAACAGTCATGTATACACGTTTTGCACAAATACCATGGTGATCTCATAAGAGCACGATGAAGCTGGAATACCTCTCCTCCCTCTTCTTCCTTCCATTCCTTCTCCTTCCTCCTCTCCCTGAGGAGTAGGGAAGGGACTCAAGAGTCCTGCATACACCAGCCAAGCACTCTGCTACTGAGCCGCTCAGGCAGCCCCCAGGAGCTGAAGCATTCCTGGTGCAAGCAGACTTTGCTGGGTGTGTGTTAGTGTAGCACACCTCACTGTGTAGTGTACAGAAAGTCTGTAACAAGGCACAGCGATGGCACTGGTCTTGTGATAACTTTAGAGAGTGCTCTTGCTTACAAGAATGCATGTGTCACTTTGATGATAGCAGTTTCATCCATGGGATGTTCACTGTATCCATTGTCCAGTCAAGGGGCCAGGTTGGGGGTGGGGGATGGGAAAACCATCTAGTCTGACTTAGGATACTTACACAGAGGCAAAACTGCCTAGCCACACGCTTCTCAGAAGGCTTTCTATTGTTAAGGGGCATGCGACTGCACCGTACAGGAATCTTAGGATCAGGGCTCAGCTCCCAATCACTATGGGAGCCTGCTTCCCTTTGCCATGGCTTCTTTCAGGACTCAGGAACTAGAGGAGGGTGGGAAAGGGACAAAGATCCAGACTGCTAATAAAGCTACTCTAAATTTTCCAAGATATCCACATGTTCACCCACTCATTTTTTTCCCCCAGAAAATATCATTTTAACTTAATCAAAGAATCACAAAATCCCATCCCTAACCAAGAACCTGTTTAAAATGGATAGCAGTTGGGAGAGGGAAAATCAGTTTTCTTCAATGAAGTGACACTGGGTATATCAGCCACACTCCAGAGCAGGCCTCCTGTTTAGGAGTAGCTGGCCAACGCAAAACGAAGTCCATGTTTTTTGGGGTGTGTGTGTGTGTGTGTGTGTGTGTGCGCGCGCGTGTTTAAAGAGAGTGAAAAAGAACATAAAGTTATCAGGGAGGACTTGGGGCAGAGGAACAAATTAACAAAATATATGATTTTTAAATTAAAAGTTTAAAAAGTACAAAATACCATTAAAGCCAAAGTATTCTATTTCATTATCAGATAGCTTTTCATGGTGATCTACCCCACACCTCTCCTGACCCAGCTTAAATCTCCCATACCCATGCTTATATTTTAAAACTATCTTCCTGGTTGTTACTTGGTGTTGCTTGGAAGGTCCCTTGCCATTTAGCAAGATTCTGAAATCTGATGTTTAGGAGAAGCAGAGTTTCTGATGTGGCTGGAACTATAACATGCAAATCCTGTGATGTGGAAGGCCAGGGTGGGGACTGGAGAGAGGAAGGCAGAATGGCCAAAGGAAGAGGGCAGGGATGGAGAAGAGGACAGACAGACTACGGAGTAGATGTCCAGATAGACAGGGGACTGTTAGTTTTTCTCATCACTCTGGTCCTGGGTAAAGCATCGTTTATTTTATGAACATCGGTGTCTTGCCTGCATGTGTGTCTGTGTAAGGATGAGGTCCCCTAGAACTGGAGTTACAGACAGTTGTGAGCTGCCATGAAGTTCCTGGGAATCCAACCCAGGTCCTCTGGAAGAGCAGTCAGTGTTCTTAACCTCTCAGCCCCTTTGCAAAGCAGCTTTGTTTCCTTAAATGTGGAGACCCGAGGACCAGGTGTTCAAAGTCATCACGACATAGGGTGAGGGGCTAGCCTGGACTATGCGAGACCTCCATCTCAAAGACAAAACAAACCCAAACGAACCAAAGACCCTACGTCAGCCAGTACTTACCACAGAGGTTCTCAACCTGTGGGTCTCGATCTCTTCAGGGATCAAACTACCTTTTTACAGGAGTTTCATATCAGATATCCTGTAAATAAAATGTTTATTAAGATTCATAAACATAGTAAAATCACACTTACTAAGTAATTTTATGGTTGGGGGTCACCACAGCATGAGGAACTGTATCAAAAGGTCGCAGCATTCGGGGGTTTGAGAACAGATGATTACAGCCTCCATCTGTACGGTCCACAGGCCGAGCCCTGTTTGAACCTCTAATTGTAGCTTGTGAAGCCTGGCCATTTTCTCTTCTGTTCTGTTTACATCCTACCATGAGGCCATTCTTCTAAAGCTTTGTTTTCTTATGTGCTGCTTTTCAAACCATGTGTGGCCCAGGCATGCCTGTGTCTCACAGACCGCCGGAGGAGGTGCTTCATGGTTTAAAACAAAACAAAACAAAACAAAACAAAACAACAAACCCTGCAGTGGTCAAAGATGCTGGGAAATCCAACATTCTCCTTTCAACAAATATACAAAAGTTACGAACTATTAACTCCAACAACCCCCCCCCCCCAATCCAAGCCCAGCTTTAATTTTTTTTTTTTTTTTTTTGGTGTACCACCTACAGCATAAAGGAAAATACCTATAGCATTGCAGTAGATCAAACCTTTTTGTGTGGGAGGAGTCCTTTGCTCCCATGTATTGTCTAAGGTTTAGTTGATTTGATTTCCCTTGATTTCTCCCAACTAGCACCCCATGTTTCTGTCTTTACCGGGCTCTTGCTGTCACACTGAATGCTTCAATTCAGACCCCGAGGCCCAGAGGGTTCCCTTGCGTTCAACTTTGTGCATCAGCCTCTTGTGGGCTGAGCTCAGCTTTTTTTTTTTTTTTTTGACTAGGCGTTGCACTGACCTGAGAATGTCCCCAGAACTCGCTGATAATGGAGGCACTGTCCTATGCAGACATCTGTGATGGGATCAAAATAGCCACACTGCCTCCTTCCCTTTCCCAGACTGGCTGATTCCTCTCGTTCCCCTCCCTCCACGTCACTACCTTCTTCTCCCTAAGGGAGAAAAAACGCTGACGGACTTTGATATCAGAGCCCCCTTCAGGAGACCAGGAGGGCGGGGCAGGAGAGGCAGAGGAGGAAAAGGCAGCTGTGCAGGAGTCATGCACAGCTTGCCCCGGCTGCACAAGAAGCGGTCCAGGCCAGCTGTGCTACTGATGTGGGGAAAGAAGAGAAGAAATTTGAAAGCAGCCGGAAACATAGCAGGAATCCTCGTGTTGGAAGCATAAAGGAGAGGGAAGGGGCACTTAAAAAGAAGGTGGCGCACGCCTTTAATCCCAGCACCTGGGAGGCAGGGGGATTTCTGAGTTCAAGGCCAGCCTGGTCTACAGAGTGAGTTCCAGGACAGCCAGGGCTACACAGAGAAACCCTGTCTCAAGACACCAAAAAAAAAAAAAAAAAAAAAAAAAAAAAAAAAAAAAAAAAAAAAAAAAAAAAAAAAAAAAAAAAAAAAAAAAAAAAAAAAAAAAAAAAAAAAAAAAAGAAAGAAAGAAAGAAAGAAAGAAAGAAAGAAAAGAAAAGAAATTCTACGAGGCAAGGTGGTACATGGCTGTAATTTCAGCACTCCAGAGCCGGAGGCAGGAGGATTACCATGAGTCTGAAGCTAATCTGCTCTATATAACAAGTTCTGAGACAAGACAGCAAGACCCTTCCCCTTGTCCCACCCCCACCCCCCCAAAAAAAGGTCACTGAGAACTTCTGGAACACCCTTGGTGCCTCATGGAGACATATGGCTCTCCCTAATCTCTGGGATTTAGATTCTTGCCAGACTAGCTTATGGCTGGTTGCCACACTCCTGGGTCATGAGCCCACCTCTGCAGCAGGAGTCCCTAACAGTATGATCTTTGTTTCCCAGCTGTGCTGTACTGGTTTTGTGGGGCTGTGGGCTCAGGGTATGACATAGCTCTGTGGCATAGGACTGCCCTCTGCATTCATGGGTTGACTTGATTTATGCTGAATACAAAGAGTCTGCTTACATAACAGTGGCGTCTTAGAGAAAGTGGATGTTGGCCTGCAGCCTTGAGGCTGAAATCCTTGTGGGAAAAGGAAGACATGGCCTCCAGAAAACTTCTCTTAGAGTGCCCATGGTGGGGCCAGGCAAGCAGAACAGTTAACCTGTTTTCACCCACATGATCCTAGGACTCCGATGAGCTGGTCTGCAGGCTGCCAGGTTTGCCCAGAGTAGGCACGGAGGGAAATGGCAAAAGGGTTTCTTATTGGAAGATCTAACTCATGGGGTGGGAAAGATGGCTCAGTGGTTAAGAGCATTTGCTGCTCTTCCAGAGGCCATGTGTTCAAATCTCAGCAACCACATAGTGGCTCATAACCATCTGTGACTCTATTCTTAGAGAATCTGATATACTTCTGGTCTCCCTGGGCACGAGGCATGTATGTGATTATCCATATACGTGAAATAAAAGTTTTATTTTGAGGGCTGGTGAGATGGCTCAGCGGGTAAGAGCACCCGACTGCTCTTCCGAAGGTGATAAGTTCAAATCCCAGCATCCACATGGTGGCTCACAACCATCTGTAACGAGATCTGGCACCCTCTTCTGGAGTGTCTGAGGACAGCTACAGTGTACTTACATATAATAAATAAAATAAATCTTAAAAAAAAATTTATTTTTAAAGTACTGTTTAACAGTGTTACAGGATTGGGGGGTGGGTAAGCTGGACTCCAATCTGCATAAATTTATCCACTTGCTTATTTCTGAGACAGGGTTCATGTATCCCAGGCTGACTTCAAACTTCCTATGTAGTCAAATTGAGTTTTTGATCCTCCAGCCTCTACTTTCAGAGTCCTGAGACTACAGGCATGCTCTATCATGCTAGGTGTAGGCAGCGCTGAGGATCGAGCCTGGCACTTGGTGCATACCCTCTATTGATTGAACTACACGCCATTGTCTTAGTTAGGGCTTCTAGTGCTGCGATGAAACATCATGGCGAACGCAGGTTCGTCATCCAAAGTAGCGAGGGCAGAAACACACAAAGTAGGAATCTGGAGGCAGGAGCTGATGCAGAGGCCATGGAGGGATGCTGCTTCCTGGTTTGCTCCTCATGGCTTGCTCAGCCTGCTTTCTTATAAAACCCAGGATAACCAGCCCAGGGATGGCACCACATACAATGGGTTGGGCCCCTCTCCCATCAGTCATTAATTGAGAAAATGCCCCATAGGCTTGTGTACAGTCCGATCATACAGAGGCATTTTCTTAGTTGACATTCCCTCCTTTCAGATGATTTTATCTTGGGTCGGGTGGATGTAAAAACAACCATGACTCCCAGCTCAGGAGCCAGCAGTCGCGGTTTATGTAAGCACTGCTTTTGAAGCAGGCCTCTATTTTTTCTCTAGCTGTATTCGGCTGCAGGTACCAAGGCATGAGGTTGGCTGAACTAGACAATGACCGAGTCTACTCTCATGCCAGCTGGGTATGACAAAGAAGATGAACAGATGGCTGAGGGTACCTGGAGGGCCAGGTTGGCATGACGACTGACCATGGGACTGATTCTGGGTCAGGAAGGGAGTGGGGACATCCGCAGGGGTGGCAATAGCAGTTAAAGGTGGGTCGGTGAGGAGACGAAACAGAGCTAGGGTGCAGTAAGGCTGGGGGTGCACTGGGTGGAGATTAGGAAGAAGGTGCTGTTGTCAGTAACCGCAGGTGTGGGTTGAATGGTGGGACGATCCGGCGAAGAGGACTTCAATGGACTTAGAGGCTGGGTGTGGGCAGGGTCATCTACATGCACATACTGAAGACACCACTGTAGTACAATGGTGTGGGAAAGCAGATAATAGAAGAGAACCAGACTCTAACATCCTAGAAAAATGATCTCTGAGGGCTAGGAGAAGGCCTAGTGGTTTATATAACCCCGATGACATAAATTCAGTGTGAGGTGCAAGGGTTCTGGGGGAACAGGGAGAAACTTAGAGGATGATAATGAGGAATGAGGACACCCGACTCATCTCCACCAGGTCTAGTAGTGGGTTACGAGAGGAAAGCTGCGTCGTGCTGGGAAATATGTGGATGGGCTTGGAGAACAAGGACATTTTTGCCCACCGTAGATTAGGGCAAGGAGGAAGGGATTCAGGGTTGGCCACAGGGGTGGGATATGGTGGTAGGAGGACACAGTAGTGGAACGCCGAAGTCTGATGGGAATTAGCGAGCTGGGGGGAAGGGTGATCAAAGGACCCATAGCTGGACCAGGCGGTGGTAATGATGAAGCTGAATGTTGGGGTTCAGGAGCCTCAGGGGGGATTGTTAGGAAGAGCCCCTTACCTAGCATGGGAACTCTCTGAAGGGGTCTCCAGGCCTCTGGCTCCCGCTGTCTTTTTCATTGTCTCAATGGCTCTGACCATCCTGACTCTGGCCTGTTAACCACCGACTCTAAACAAGGTTGGAAGGGTACTGTACTGGCTAGTTTTGTGTCAACTTGACACAGGCTGGAGTTATCACAGAGAAAGGAGCTTCAGTTGAGGAAATGCCTCCATGAGATCCAGCTGTAAGGCATTTTCTCAATTAGTGATCAAGGGGGAAAGGCCCCTTGTGGGTGGGACTATCCCTGGGCTGGTAGTCTTGGGTTCTATAAGAGAGCAGGCTGAGCAAGCCAGGGGAAGCAAGCCAGTAAGAAACATCCCTCCACGGCTTCTGCATCAGCTCCTGCTTCCTGACCTGCTTGAGTTCCAGTCCTGACTTCCTTGGTGATGAACAGCTGTATGAAAGTGTAAGCCGAATAAACCCTTTCCTCCCCAACTTGCTTCTTGGTCATGATGTTTGTGCAGGAATAGAAACCCTGACTAAGACAGGTATGTTCTCCTCCCTGACTAATGAGTTTCCAGTTTTGCTAGAATCACATCTACTCCTCTCCCCCGCTGCGCCGTGCAAATCCAGGGCTCTGTGGACACCACTGGTCACAGGAGCCATTGCAAGAAAAGGTCTGCATTCAAATAGTCAGGGCTGAAACCCTGATATTAAGTCAGACAAAGGCAGCCAGAAGCCCCATGCCAGGTGAAAGCCATGTTCCCATCCCTCCAAGCAGAATCTTTACTCAGTGGCCCCATCCTGACTGAGACGCTGTGGACAGCAGATGGCTCCTGAAGGAGGAAGAGTCAGCTTTCTTTACAGATATGATCTCTTATAGATCAACCACACTCTAGTAGATGGCCTTACTCTCATGGGCAGCCCAAACTGGGACTTGGGGAGTTCTTAAAAACAAAAATCTTTCCTCACTCTGTTTCTTTCTGCGTGCACAATAAACTGCATTGGCAGGAAAACCTTTGACTTAAGGAAAGATTTTTTTTTTTTGATCCACGGTCCGTGCTTCAGAGAGCACAGCTGCTCACCATCTTGGTAAGTGAGGGCACATGCTTCATTCAGTTCCTGGCTGCCCAGACCCCAGTTAATCACTAGGGCCTTGCCTTCATTTAGCTCCTCTCCTGGGCTTGGCTTGATCCTGATTGGAAGCTAAGCCCATTCCTTCGGGCTCACTGTGAGCATGAGTTCAAACAGTAATCACCTCCAGGCCCTTTGCTGTCCATTACCCAGGGCACTTCCAGAAGATGGACAGAGGGAGGTGCCTGGGGAATCTTAAGTAAGCAGAGCTTGCTGCTGGCTGACTTGACTGAGAGAGAGAGAGAGCACAAAGTCTTAGGAAGGAGCTGATGTTTCTGGTGCTGGCTCCCATGCCAGGGGCAGCTCTCTGGGCATAGATTTTCTCATCTGGTAGTTTTCTAGAAGCCCCCCAAACCTCTGCTGTGCTAGGGCATCATCCGCCGCCTTGTCTGAGAGAGCTGTTCATGTTTGCTTTCCTTAACATTTCTCGATTGATTTTCCTCTGTCGGCTTTCTTCACCCACCCTGGGATGAAGCTGGTAGACTCTGGAGGAACTTGTTAGTGGTCACCTTTACGTTTCTGTGTGAGACAGGTAGGGGGGACCCTGCAACCCAGTGGCAGAAAGAGGTAGGATGGGATGGTTAATCTCAGTAACCTGCAGGGGATGTGGCAGATTTGGGGGAAGAAGATAAAAAATTGCCATCTCCCAATTTTAAACTTTCAGTCTTTGATTTAACTTTATTATTCTTTCCATCTATGTGCACGTGTGTGTGTGTGTGTGTGTGTGTGTGTGTGTGGCACACACCACAGTGCATGTATGGAAGTCAGACCTGCCTGAGGGAGTTCTCCTTCTGCCACGTGGGTTCTGGAAACTGAACTCAGGCTGTTACCTCTTCAGCCTTGATTTAACTTTTAGAAGACAAAAGAGAAATACTCATATACATATATATGTGTGTGTACACACACACACACACACACACACACACACATATACTATCTCCCCTCTCTCCTTCAAATCCATAGCCTCTTTTTCATCAACTGTTATTGCATGCAAGATTGTATGTGTGTGTATGTGTGTGTTGGGTCCATATATTACTTGTATGTATGTTTTCAGGGCTGACCATTTGGCACTGGACAACCAACTGATGTGTTTTTTTTTTTTTTTCTTGTGTCTCAGTGTCTTAGTTTGGGTTACCATTGCTAGGATGAAACACCACAGTGAAAAACAACTTAGGGAAAAGGGGGTTTATTTTATTCACAGATCCATATGCTAGTTTAGCATCTAAAGCAGTGAGAGCCGGAACTCAGGCTGGGCGTGGTCCTGGAGGCAGGCAGGAGCTGATGCAGAAGCATGGGGGGGGGGGGGCTGTTACCCGCTTGCTCAGTCTGCATTCTTATAGAATCTAGGACCACTAGGTCAATAGCAAGGATGGTGCCACCGACAATGGGCAAAGCCCTCCCCATTCATCACTAATTAAGAGATGCCTGACCGCTGGATCTCATGGAGGCATTTTCTCCATTCAGGTTCCCTCTTTCAGGGAACTCTAGTTTGTGTCAAGCTGACATAAAACTAGCCAGGACAACTGACCCCTTGTCAGCTTGACATATGAGACACACCATTGTTAAACTAAAACCCTTCCTTTCTTGTTCTTCCTCAAGATCACACATTGATATTAACATTATTGTATACACATTACAAATTTTTAAAATTCTCAGTCTTTATAAATTCAAACACAAAAGTTTAGTTTCTTAGGCCAGGCATGGTGGCACACACCTTTAATCCCAGCACTCGGGAGACAGAGGCAGAGGCAAGCAGATCTCTGTAAGTTTGAGGCTAGCTAGCCTGGTCTAATACATTAGTCCAGGCACAGCCAGGGCTACACAGAGAAACCCTGTCTTAAAAAACAAAAAACAGGGGCTGGTGAGATGGCTTAGTGGGTAAGAGCACCCGACTGCTCTTCCGAAGGTGATGAGTTCAAATCTCAGCATCCACATGGTGGCTCACAACCACCTGTAACGAGATCTGGCGCCCTCTTCTGGAGTGTCTGAAGACAGCTACAGTGTACTTACATATAATAAATAAAATAAATCTTAAAACAAACAAACAAAACATAAAACAAAAAAACCCAAAACCAACCAAAGGAATAAACAAGAAATTCAGTTTCTTTAAAATAGCCAGTCTCTTTTAGATCCAAAGAAGTTAAAATTCAAAGTCTCTCGACTGTGGGCTCCTGTAAAGTCAAACATAAATGAAATACTTTCATACTTCAAGAAGGAAGAAGCAGGGCATAGTCACAATCTGAACAAACGCCAACAATGTAAATAACTCAGCGTCCAATGTCTGGGATTTACTCACGATCCTCTGGGCTCCCCCGAAGGGCTTGGGTCACTTTTTTTTTTTTTTTTTTCATAAAATTACAGAGATCCACTTGTCTCTGTCTCTTGAGTGCTGGGATTAAAGTCATGTGCCACCATGCCCAGCATTTAAGACAATTTAAAATGAGCGTACAAGGCAGTAAGTGTCCATATAGGTAGGGCTTTCATGCATATTTAATCTTGGGTGATCTGTCCCAAGCCCCTCCTCCTTCCTGCTTCCCCTGTTCCCATTTACCTCGACCAGCACTTCCTTTCGTGGTCTTCTCTTTTCTTCTCCATTTTCTTCCCTAGGGATGCCCCCGATTTCCTTCCTAGTTTCCTGGCCTTATTATGTCAATTTTAGTACAAGTACCATTTGGAGGCTCTGTGCACACAGGAAGGGCTCGCCTGACTTTGACTCTGACCTTGCTAGTCCATCTGGAATTCTGTTACCGGGGGCGTTTCCTTTTACACCCCACGGCTGTGGGGACAGGTTTTCTGGGTTCTTCTGGAAAGCTATCAAGGGCAGTGAGTATTGGGAGCATAGCTCCTAACAGTGGCATTGGGAAGATCTCCAGAGAAACCAGGAACGTTAAGCACACAGGGCTACCTTTCCAATGGAAAAGATGATCAACCTGTTCTTCCCTCAGAAAGCTGAGAATTGGAAGTGGCTAACAGCATGGTGATCTGTGTTATCTGTTGGGCTAGGCCATAGCAAGCTCCTACAGCCAGGACCTGAGGTGGCTACTAGCTCAATTGACCTCTAAGCTATCCTTATGACGGAGACCAGGCCAGACTCTTAGGCCCTTAAGCTAGTACAGGTAGCGTATCTCTAAAACACATCTTCTTGGAAGAAATGACAATTACCATGTGTAGGGTTTCAACATAATTACACTTCCTTGTGCAACCGGGGTTGCATTACACCAGGAGACTTTCTTTTTTCCTTTTCTAAATTATACTTTGCTTAGCACATTGGGACTAAACTGCCAGTTAGTAGACTCCCCAGAGTCTGAGGAAGCCAGTCTGCACGGGTTCTCCATTCCTACTCTTCAGTGGTTCCTCCCTGTCTGACACCTGCAGGGGCCCCCTCACAGTTGGGGTCAGCTAGAGGCAGGTGAGCACAGTGGGAAGGCCGCCCTCCTTGCAATAGCCAAAGATGTCAGAGGAACCCCTTCCAGCTTAGGGAAACAGTGAGGTCTATTATCCCACAATGCACATTAACATATGGCCTCCTCGGAATAAGACGCTGGGTGGGGTTCGGATCTCCTTGCTGGAGGAGTGTCCAGGGGAACCACCTCACGTTCCCCACGCCCACCCCTCTCCTAGGCTGTCACTCAGTCTCCCAAGTGCTAGGCGTGTTTATGCTTCATGTTAAAGCGTGCAAAACTGGAGTGTTAACAGTGCCTTCTACACAGGAGTCAGTGCTCCCAGAGTGCTTTCTCGGCCGTGTCTAGAGTCAGCTCTCACTCTGGAAGAGAGATGGGACTGTATTTTTAGAAGACTTACCCACTCTACTTTAAATAGGGGTTTACTTTAACGTTTATTTTTGCAGCCCCACTTGAAGAATGCAAGGTGCGTTAGATCATTCCATTGAGCTCTAAACATGCCAACTTTCTTCCACCCTTTTCCCAAGCCAGCAGGCCACTGAACACCCTACAGAAAACCCACATCCATCCGAGGCCCTGGGCCTTATTAACCCTTTTTGTCTCAGTTGAATCTAAGAAGAAACAGGTCCCTCCTAAAGTACTATATCTTACCAAACACCAGATCTGGCGGACCCAGTTCAGGAAGTCCCACTAGACGGCCACCAGCTTGCCGAGGTAGCAGCCCTCATTTCCTGGAGGCGTCACTTCCCCACTTTCCGATTCTTTGCCACAATCTGGCCTGCTGTTAGTAGATTGGACTGGTAGGTCCAATCAAAAATCAAGTGTCACATTGTATCTTTTTGATACAGGGGCTCATGTATCTCAGACTGGCCTTGAGCTTGCTTTGTAGTAGAGGACCTTCTAGAATGTCTGAGCCTTCTGCTCCTACCTTCTGATTATAGAAGTGTACCCCACACCTGGTTTGTGTGACACTGGGGCTTGAAGCCAGAGCTTAGGCATGGGAGCAAAGCGCTCTAGTAACTGAGTACACCCCTGTCCTCCTCTCCCTTTTGAACTGAAGACATTTCTCACCAATTCAAAGAGTGGCCTGCATTTCTTCAAGACACCTCCAGCATACCCTGGTGGTCAGAAAACGAGGAGAGAAGATAAAGCTCGGGAGACTTAGGGGAGAGCGGAAACTCAGGCCTCTGATACTGATGCTGTCTGTTCCTCCCACTCTGATGGCCGGAAGTGCCCTGCTCAGGCGCGGGCAGGCGGGTGGGGAGCCTCTGCCTGCAGGCTCAGACTGCCTGCTGCTGGCCTGTGATATTTATAGTACCTATCTCTCCGGTTCTGTCTCCACCTGGATCTATGAGGCCTATGGCTGCCGCATGTGTAGGGACAGTGCTGGGGGGTGGGGAGGAGGTACGTTATTGATTTAAGTGGCTGGCGCTTGGCTGTGGATGCAAGCTGGAATGGAAGTTAAGAAGTCAAAACTGAGGGCGGGCAGGGGAAACGCCAGACTGCAGCTCCTCTGTGCAAAGAGCTTGGTAGGTTAGGCCTGGTGAAACCGGGGCTTTCCAGCTCCCGTGTCCCAGCGCTGCGGCTGTGGGCGTGGTGAGGCAGGTGTGGGTGGCCAGGGAGCTGTCTCAGTCTCCTCCCAGCCCTGGTGGTAGCTACTCAGAAGGGTTAAAGGCAAAACTGGCGAGAATCTTCTTTGTAGTAGGAAAAGAGGGTCCCAGAGAGTTCATGGTGACAATCCTCTTTTCAGACACACAATCACGTTTGCAGACCCGTTATCGCCGTGCGCATCTTCAATTTCCCCTAACCACCAACCACCTCTCTGGTTGCTCTCAGACAGCAATGACATCATTTGGAAATATATAAATAACTGACCTCTCTCTGCCTTCCAAGCAGTGATTGTGGTTCAGAGCACAATGGTTAAAAGCAAGGACTCCATTATCGGACTTTTTAAAGCTACAAAATAAACAATCACCCCCCCCCCAAACAAAACAAAACAAAACAAAACACCGAGAGCACAGGCTGGGCATAGTGACTCACAGCTTGTCATTTCAGCACTAGGGGAACTGAGGCAGGAGGGTTGCCTACGAGTTCGAGGCCAGCCTGGGAAACTTTGCCAAATGGTGATAGATAGATGATAGATAGATAGATAGATAGATAGATAGATGATGCAAAGTAAAAACCCAGTCTAGACCAGGCCCAGCAGGATTTAGCCACCTACAGGTCTCCGAGTAAAGCCTGCTCTATTTCACTGACAAGCCGGGCTGGAAAGAGGCCAGCGCAGGATCTTATGACGGAAAGCAAAATAAAGAAACAGCAGCAACGACATAGAGAAACGAAAATACACTTGACTCCTTGTCTCTGTCTTCCCTTTTCACATTTAACCTTGTCGCAACGCAGAGTAGGCAGGGGTCACCGTTGCACAACAGGGAAACTGAGGTTTGGGAACTAGGTTAAGGAACTTGTAGTTTCAGACCCAGATGCATGGCGCTCGCGTGGGCGCTAATGTCCGCCCGGCTTTTCCACGCGGGCCGGGGACAGGTTCTGGCTGGCACAGCGGTACAGGTCTCAGGCTGCTGGAAAGGCCGGTTTCGTGGCCTGGGACGAGGGGGCGGCTGGCTGGGATCCGGAGCTGCACCGGCGCGGCCCGGGGCAGCTGGTAGTCAGCTGGTGCCGGGGCCGCGCTCGCTCGCTCGGAGGGAGGCGAGCCGGCCGCATACCGCGGGGCGCAGAGGAAATAGCTGGGATTCCTCCCGCGGCGCCGCGCTCCCGTTCCCGCGGCGCAGGCACCCGCCGCCCGCGGGGAGGGTCCGGGGCGCGCGCCAGCGGTCCCGCAGGCTCGTTCCCGTCACTGCCCGGGAAATCCTCCCCCAACCCCACCATCAGCGCCCTAGCCACTCCCCGCCAGCGTCTGGATGCTCAGAGGCACCGCGTGTTCTGGTCTTGCAGACTCCCCAGGCCAGCCAGGCCTCCTGCCTGTTGGTCTCTGACTCAGGCCGTGCGAATCGACAGCGCCCCTGGGAAGGCCAGCTAGCTGCACAGTGGTCCCCACCCCTGCAGAGGCTGGACCGGACCGGATCTGCCCTCTGTGAGCCACCCCACCCCACAAAGGCTGAAAAGGTCTGGAGCCTGCTTCAGGCAGTGGGGCCCCTAGAGGTGCCAGCTTTAGCCTTTGGAAAGCTGTTGCCAGTGATGTGACCATTTCTGTCTAGGCTTCGGAGTCTGTCCTTGAGATAGGGATTTCCCACTTGGGGTGGCAGGGATGAGGCTAGCCCCTTAGGAACTGCTGCCAGGTGGTAGAGGACGGAGGGCAGTAAGGGCCTGGAGTGAGTACTGAACATGGGACCCTCTCTGACTGTAAAGGTCCAAGAAGGGGATGGAGACCCTTCTTGAAGAGTCAGCTGTGAAAGCTCCCCTCTGCTGAACAGAACCAACAGTTTCATCAGGTTAGGGATTAGGAGGTGGGAAGACAGAGGGCGGATCCTAAGTGGGGTCCACCATAACCTTTCCTAGGAGTCTGGCCCCTATTGTTTGGAACAGGGGTGGGCAGATCTAGGCTGTCTCTCCACTCTCCCTTGAGACTATTGCTTTGGTCAATAATACATTTGGGCTGGTGAGATGGCTCACCGGGTAAAGGTGCTTGAGGCCAGGCCTGACGATCTGAGTTCAAACCCTAGGACCCACATGTTGAAAGTGGAGACCATACACAAAACGTTTAGCCAGGTCACAAGCCAGGTCTTCTATTGCCTGTGGATTCTTCCCTGGGTCTTGCACTCTGTCGGTTTTGGTGACCTATATGATCGGACTTTCACACTGGATTGTGAACAAATGCTTTTCAGTTTCTCTTCCTAGTTAGATGTTAGCTTCACCATGCCAGGGTCCTGGTGAATCTCATATACCTTTGGGGACCTACTGCCTAGTAGCGTTTACCTTACAGTAAAAACTGCTTAAATGTTTGTTGAATGAATAAGAAGGACGAGGAGGGAATTGGGCAGGCCCAATACTAACAACAACAACATAGACCAGAGGCAAAGCTGGCCAATATGGAGCCAGCACATAGAGGGTACCTGCCACCTGCTACCCAGATCCAGGATGGGAAGGCCTGGTCCTGAGGGCTTGGCTCTGTGTCTCCTGAGGCCACACCGACTCACACACGTTCCTGTCCCAGCTCTAGGTCTATCTTGGGCATACTGGTAGAGCCCCATTCCCCCCCCCATCTCCTTTACTTCCATGCTCCCCCACTCCTGGACAGCCTAGAAAGTTCTGGTTTCATGCAAATTGATACTATTTGGTCATTCCGCTGGGGCTTATAAGTGGCCTAGTCTGAGACAGAGGACAGAAATGGCTTTTGCTAAGCTGTCTGCCGTCAGGGCAGAGTGACTTTAAGCTCAAAGCAGAACCGACTTGGGACTTCCCCAAATGTCACTCCTGTCCACTGGGCCCAAGTGCTGTATATGTTGTTTCAGCCTTTCAGGCCATCCAAATAGCCAAAGGTCTGGAGAGGGGACTCTCTCCTCTGAATAAGTTCCTCCTGAGTCCTGGGAGGAAAGGAGGCTGAGGTCAGGCCTGTCCTAGTGCATCTGCCCCTCAGTGGGGGGAGATCCAGACATCATTTCCAGAACTGCCCCCTAGACACTCACCCGTGAGAACAGCCCAGGAAGCCTTGGCAAAGGCTTCTCACACGGTCAGCTCACAGCATGGACAATGGTTCTGGGAATTCCGACTCTCAAAACCCCTACATTTTTTCATAAGAAAAAGGAACAGATTTTGGCATCTTTGTTCCTGAAACAGGAAATGGCCAAGACAGTGACCTCCTGTAGCTACTTCCTCATCCAGTGTTCATAAGTGGGGTGGGCTCCCTCCGTTGCGGGTTTCCCCCAGGGATCAGTGGGCATAGACACCCCAATAGGGGATAGTAGGGACTGACAGGAAATGTAGGGGTAGGGGGGAAGGAGAGAGTTCTGAGGAATCCAAAAACCCGGTGGGCTAGAGTTGGGGCCAGTGGGTGCCTGGCATCTGAGGGCTACTCAGTCGGGTGGTTACTTTTATCATTTCATGGAAACAACATCACCACCGTGACCTCTTAGGGGTTCAAGGTTTCTGGGACCTGGGCCATGTGTGGATTCTGGGCTGGGGAGGAGGAAAGGAGTGGTTTTGGTCAGAGCAGGAGAGTAAAAGTGAGCCCCCCTGGGGTGCTGGGGGGGTGGCTGTGAGAGGGGATGGAGACCTGGAAGGGGGCCCTCTGAGTTGTACAGAATTCCCTAGAGCCTCCTTCCAAGTCCTGTCCCCCAACCCGGGAGGGAGGTCTGGTATAACAGACCCAGCTCGAGGAAGGGATGAGCAATGGGGGGAGCACTGGAGGGTGGGGGTGCGGAAGGGAAAGTAGCCCTGCGACCATTAACGTTTTTACATTCCTGGCTCTTCACCGAGAGCAGCTGGCTGGGCTGGTCCCCGTGAATAGGTCTTTGCTGGCCCAAGTTCTTGCTGTAAAGCTGGGCTTTTGTGAACCCAAGGGAGCTGATGGCTCAGCGGGCGGGGGAGGGTTTGCAGTAAGTGAGAACAATGGTTAGATCTGTGTTGCTGGGTAAAATGGACAGAGCAATGGTCTCCAGGAAAGCAGAGACTTCCTCCTTTCTAGTGAAGGGCACCTGTGGTGGTGGTCGGGGTGAACAGAGGCCACAGGTTTGGCTCTGAGACAGACAGGTGAGAGGTGGACTGATGATGGAGACTGTT
Organism: Mus minutoides; assembly: GCA_902729485.2. Taxonomy (NCBI): domain Eukaryota; kingdom Metazoa; phylum Chordata; class Mammalia; order Rodentia; family Muridae; genus Mus; species Mus minutoides. The sequence continues at coordinate 1,330,502 of LR749766.1, forward strand.
GTAGGAGGGGCTAGGAGGGTACTGGGGGTCCGAGGTCCTATAGGTCAGTAGGGTGTTCCTCAGACTCCAATTCTGGGGTATCTTGCTTAACTGAACACTCCTCAGACTGGGGAGAGGAGTGCGGAGGGCGAAGGGAAAGGTCTGGGGATCCCTTTAAAAGCCCAAGATTCTATGGAGGTGCTGTCCCTTAGAGAAGGACAGCGAACGTGGTGTTGGCCGCCACATTATTCAATAAGCTTTATGTCTCTTCCCAGGCTGGAAGTGTCCAGAGCTGGCATTTCTCACAGGTCCCAGCACATACCAGGTATCAAATAAAAGTCAGCCGGAAGGAAAGATCAGGGTCAGAGGTCCACTGTGAGCAGGTGGGGCCAGCTGGTTGCTGCAAAGGCTGACTTTTATCACCTTGCCTTGCTGACCGACTGACCGCTCAGTGACTTCTGTCAGTGTGACTGTGAAATCCACTTCCTGAGCCAGCCTTTCCACTTCTCATTTTCTCTGGGTCCTTTTGTCTTCTGTGTCTCCCATAGAGACTATCTATCTATCTATCTATCTATCTATCTATCTATCTATCTATAGTGTGTGTATGTGCGTGCTCACACACACTTACGTGAGTAATTGATCAATGCATGGGTGTGTGCTGTACCTGTATGTGTGTGCACGTGGAAGCCAAAGGTTGCTGTCAGGTGTGTCTTTATTTATCACTTTCCACCTTATTTTTTAAAAAAGATTTACTTATTTTATGTATATGAGTGTTTTGCCTGAATATATATATATATATGTATATATATATATATATACACACACACACACACACACACACATATATATATATACATACATATATATATACACACATACATATATATACACATATATGTGTGTGTATGCATGTGTAGTGTATGTGTATGTATATGTGTATGTATGTGTGTGTATGTATGTATGTGTGTATCATATGCATGCCTGGTACCCTCAAAGGGCTCTGAAGAGGGTAATGGAGCCCCTAGAACTGGAGTTACAAACCATTGTGAACTTCCATGTGGGTGACAGGAACCAAACCTGGATCCTCTGTAAGAGCAGGAATTGGGATTTTAACCATCGAGCCTCGGCTTCAGCCCTTCCGCCTCAGTTTTTGAGACTGGGTCTCACTAAACCCAGACTGTGCCACTTTGGCAACACTGCTTGTCTCAGCACTGTACTATACAAGCGTGCTCTGTGCCTAGCCTATTACTTGGCTGTTGCGGATTTGCTTACATGGCACACGTTATTGATGTAAACCATCTCCCCAGCCACTACATTTTTCTACCTTTAATTTGTTAGGGATTATGTTGGGCAGGATGATACGGAGGTAAACAATGCTTATACCTGAGATAGATGACAGCCCCTCCCTAGCCCCTGTAAGGTCTGTGGGGCGGCTTTGTTGGAAGAGGGCAGGTTTTCCTTGCTAGGTGTGATTTTGTGGCGCCACCTGCTGGCCATGGACAGATATAACCACACTGAGTTTTGCACTGACTGTTCACATAGAGAAACCAAATATCATATCGGGGCTGAAGTGATGGCTCAGTGGTTAAGAGCACTGGCTGTTCTTCCAAAGGACTCAGGAACCCACACAATAGCTCATTAGATGTCTGTAACTCCAGTTCCAGGAGGGATCAAGACTCTCATTTAACTTCATGGACACTAAACCTACATGGGGAGTGTATATATATATATATATATATATATATATATATATATATATATATATATATATATATATATATATATATATATAGACAACACACATACACACACAGAATAGAGACAAATAAATCTTAAAAATAAATTAATTACTAAAGCATATATTTGTATATATATATATATATATATATATATATATATATATACATACACACACACACACACACACACACACACATATGGCTTGGAAATTCCACTGTGGCAGAGCGCTTGCCTGGCATGCCTGACCTCAGCATTCTTGGCCTCAGCCACTGGCTGGCACACCAAAGAAGCAAGCAAGCAAGCAAACAGTAACGCACAGAATGGGACTCAGTGAGACACACATGTGCTCATCAGTGGGCACACAAACCATGTAGAAATTATGAACACACAATCACATGTAGAAATTAAACATCTAACAGTAAGTACCCTGCCCTTACAGCTCCAATAAATTCTTGCAGTCTGGCAAAAGAAAGCCCATTCCTTTATAACAGTTCCCTCCCCTGTCCCAGAGTTCTAGCCAATTGCCGATGGACACACCTGCTGATTCTTTGAGACTGCGTTGGCAGGCTATGGCTGTAGCTGAGTTGGGTGTCTCCAGTGCGCAAAACCCTGAGTTTGATCCCTGGAACCATATAAAGGAGAAACCGTACATGGCTATAATCCCAGTCCTTAAGAAGTGGAGGCAGAAGAATCACAAGGTCAAGGCTGGACCAGTGAGATGGCTCAGTGGGTAAAGATGCTCTAAACCTGAACTGGATCCCAGACTCCACATAGTGGATGGAGGGACTTAACTCTCTCTGACCTCCACATGCACAGTATGGCTTGCCCCCTCCATCTATACATATACATGTGCAGACAAGCTACACACAGACACACACACACACACAAGCACACACACAAACACACACACAAACACACACACACAAACACACACAAACACACACACACAAGCACACACACAAGCACACACAAGCACACATACAAACACACACAAGCACACACACAAGCACACACAAGCACACACACATACTAATACATACACACAAACATACACAAGCACACATACAAACACAAACACAAAGCACACACACAAACACACATACACAAACATACACACAAATGCACACACAAATACACATACACAAACATACACACAAATGCACACACAAATACACATACACAACATACACACACAAACACACACACAAATACACATACACAAACACACACACATACACACAAAAACACATATACAAACTTACACACAAATACACACATACACACACAAACACACATACACAAACATACACACACAAATACACATACACAAACATACACACAAATGCACACACAAATACACGTACACAACATACACACACAAACACACACACAAATACACATACACAAACACACACATACACACAAAAACACATATACAAACTTACACACAAATACACATACACACACAAACACACATACAAATACACATACACAAACATACACACACAAATACACATACACAAACACACACAAATGCACACACAAATACACATATACAACATACACACACAAACACACACACAAATACACATACACAAACACACACACAAATACACACAAACACACAAATACACATACACACATCACACATGCACGTGCACGCACACACACACACACACACACACACACACACACACACACACACGAACACTTTTTGAAAAGCTACAAAAACGACCTTAAGTTCAGAGCTTAAGTTCTTGGGGAAGCCATTCTGTATCTCTGAACTTCATAACTTCCTGGCACTTTACTAACTTGTATTTTGCTGTTTGAGAACACATGTTTTCTTCCTTTTCTAGTCTGGAAGTTTCCTGAGGGTAAGCCTTGTGCTTCTTTCACATTTGTGTTGTCTGGTAGTGCCCGACACACAAAAGTGGGGCTTAGCAAGTGCTTGCTGGTATAGGATGACCATGGGCACAAGGGAAAGTAAAGACATATCTATCTGCTTGCACACACTTCTCCAGCCTTGCAAATGGACACTTGGTTTTGATAAAAGCACCAGGACACATCTCTGCACCCATAGCGCTGTGTAGATATTCCTTTTACACCAGTGGTTCTCAGACCTCCTAATGCTGTGACCCTTTAACACAAGGTCCCATGCTGTGCTGACCCCCCAACCATAAAATTATCTTTGTTATTTCATAACTATAATTATGCAAACATCCGATATGCAGGATATCTGCTATGTGACCCTTGTGAAAGGCTTGTTTGACCCCCAAAGGGGTCGTGATCCACACCACTGTCTTAAGACAAGTTTTTTATCGATTCCTTTACCCAGTTTCCCCCTTTCTACTGGTCCTGTTAATTCCATACTGTACTTTCAATTACTTCTTAATTTTTCGTGTGTGCCGGTGTACATGTGAAGGTCAGAGGACTACTTCACTCTGGGTGTGGTTTCTTTCCTTCCGCTCTGGGATCTGGAGCTTCAACTCATGGCAGGCGTGCACAACAAATGCTACGGCTACTGAGCTGGCCACAGGCCCTGCTGTACCTTCGGAAAAGCACCTTCTGAGGGAGCTATTCTCTACTCAAAAGTCCCAGCAGTTCTTTGTTTTGGTTTGGTTTGTTTTTTTTGTATTTTTTCGAGACAGGGTTTCTCTGTGTAGCCCTGGCTGTCCTGGAACTCACTCCATAGACGAGGCTGGCCTTGAACTCAGAAATCCGCCTGCCTCTGTTTCCCAAGTGCTGGGATTAAAGGCGTGCGCCATCACTGCCTGGCTAAGTCCCGGTTGTTACCTTGTATGAGAAAGTCTGGTAAAAAAGTTAATTTCTTTCTTTTCTACTCTCTCTTTGCGGGAAGAAGTTAGCAGTGGTCTCTGTAAATGTTATCATGGGCAGACACAGATGTGTGAGCTCTCCTTCCTTAATACTGTGAATGTCATTGCAAAGGAGCACGTGACCATGAGGGAACGATTAGGACAATTCCCTGTTTCTGTGAGGAAAACCAAGCCACCATATTCATGGCGCTGTGAGTTTCTCTGTTACATACAGCTGGATGCAAACCTTACTCAAGGTTCTAAATATCCGTTTCTTCTCAATGTCCATGGGAGGAAAGATGGATGCCTTTACCGTGATCTTCGTGAGCCCTTATGCTCTGATCTCACCCGACTCTCACTCTAGCTTCAGTGTTTTCCATGAGGCTATCCACCCCTACTTCACGTCCAGTCCAGCCTGCACAATCTCTTGTCCCTACAATCTCGGGGAGCTCCTAACTTATGTGTCATTGACTCCCTCCAACCCTTTCTGCCCATGGAAGCCAGAGGGGTTTGGAGAGAGGGCCTTAGCCACCATACAGGTTCCCAGGCTCCCATCACCATCTCTGGTTTATGTGGTATTGGATGCCAGACCCACGGCTTCCTTCTTTGCTGAACAAATTGCATCCTCAGCTCTTGGGGGAGTCCTTTATTTTTATTTCTAAAATTTTAAAGATTCATTTATTTTATTTTATCTGTTTGTCTGCATGTATGTCTACACTCCAGCTACATATCCGGTACCTAAGGAGGTCAGACTTTAGATTCATTAAAACTGGAATTATGGATGGTTATGAATGACCACATGGATGCTGGGGCTTAAAACTGGTTCCTCTGCCAAAGCAGCTGGTGTTCTTAACAACTGACCCTTCTTCCCAGCCTCTAGGGAATCTTTTAAAACTCAAATCTAATCAAGTGTCTTTTCTATCCTTAAATAACTTCATTGGCCTTTAACCTCTGTTTAACTCTAATCCAAATGCCTTAGTAAAACCCAAGTCCTATAAAGATCTGCAGGGTCAAGACCACTGACTGGTCAGACTCAATGTTGGCTATTCATTGAAGTCTTCCAGAAATATTTTTTAAAAATCATTAATGGTTCAGCCCTGCTTCTTTTTCCTTTGTGAGTGTCTGTAGTGTGCACTAGGCAGGTGTTCTGCCAGGGAGTCTCATCGTCAGTGTCTGCTCATTTGGAGACAGTCTCCCTATGCAGCCCAGGTTAGACTCAAGTTCGAAGTCCCTCTGCCCCAGTCTCCTAAGTGTTAGGATTAAAGGTGTGTGCCACTTAAAAAAAAATTAAATGCATTTTATTTTTAGACAACCTACATGACATTTTCCATAAAAAAGAAAAACAAAAGTCTCAAAACAAACAACTCCCCACCAAAACAATGCCCCCTCCTCCAGATAAATAACAGTCGAAATAAAAGCTCAGGATGACATCGGTCCCATCTGTGCAAAGTCCTGGTGTTGTATGGATGGTAAGCAGCAGCCAGTTATGGTGACAGGCGATGGATCCAAGTGGTGACTGCAAAACAAGGAGAGTGTGTTCTCCCCCCCACCCCCCCAGCAGCTCAGCTTGAGTGTGGAACTCTCCCCGCATGAAGATGTGCTCCCCAATTCAACCTGGACTGCCGCAAAGACAGGCACAGGGAGTTTCCTTTTGCATCCTACTGCAACCCAGAAGTGTTACTTTAAAATCTTATGGTTCAGTCGATCTGGGATGCGCTGGGATACTGGCATATTTGACAAGCTCCTGTGTAGATTTTATGTTTATTTGTTTTGGTTGTTCAAGATAGGATTTCTCCACGGTAGGCCTGGCTGTCTTGGAACTTTCTCTGTAGACCAGGCTGGACTTGAGCTCAGAGATCTGCCTGTCTCTTGAATGAAGTGCTGGGATCAAAGGCGTGTGCTACCACTGCTGGGCTATTCTGGATAGATTTTAAAAGATGGAGGAGTTGAGAACCTCTGCATCAGATCTGGCTGATCATCCTCTCCTCACCAGATACCAACCTGCCTGAGCTCTTCAGAGGTCCTGAGGTTTTCCAGCCTTGGGACTTTGCAGACGCTGTTCCTTCTTCATTGTTTCCCTTGCCTGCCACGTGTCTCCTCCTCCCCCTGCCCCAGACTCAGTTTAAATGTCTCCTGTTCAGAGGCCTCTCCTAAGCACTCAATGTAAGTTGTTTTCTCTAGTCACTATCAATTGTTAATTAAAAAAAAAACAACTTTCTATTTTTTTGTTTTTTGTTTTTTCGAGACAGGGTTTCTCTGTGTAGCCCTGGCTGTCCTGGAACTCACTTTGTAGACCAGGCTGGCCTCAAACTCAGAAATCCACCTGCCTCTGCCTCCCGAGTGCTGGGATTAAAGGCGTGCGCCACCACGCCCGGCATCTTTCTTAATTCTATCGCCGTTGAAAGTTTTGGATTTATTTCTTAAAATTATTGTATTTCACAATATAGATGATAGCCGGAAGAAGAGAAGTTTGTGTGTGTGTGTGTGTGTGTGTGTGTGTGTATTTGTGCGTGTGTGTGTGTGCTTATGTCACACCATTTACAGTGATAGTGTGTGATAGGAAGAGTTCTAAGAATAGAAAAGGGGACACATTTACAAGTTAACAACTTAGTTTGTTCTCATTTTACGGATGCTGGCAGAAGACAAAAGACTCTGAAGCCAGAGAGAAACTTTATGACTCACAGAAACAGCGCTGCCAGTGTGTCAGCATTGACTCTGGTTCCTTAACGTCCAGTTTCCACCAGGTGATGTGCAGGTCCACATGTTTGCTGTGAGCTGCGTTGCAGAAGAGGAGCCAGAGCATAGGGAATTAGCAGTGTTCCTTGCATTTTTGTTCTTTTGGCCTTTATCCCAGAAGGAGACATGGTCTTTACAACGCTGGGCAGGAGGCAAAGCTTCCCAATGTTCCACAGGGAGATGAGATCTTGGTTTTCCAAGGCTGCGTGCTATGCAGGCATCTTTTGAGAGAGTCAGGAACCAAAGCAAGGCAGTCCGTGGGTCCGTGGGTCCGTGGGTCCGTAGGTATGGGACAAGGCTTTGGGACCCTCATGCTTAGTTGAGGTTTCTGCCTAGAATAGAGGTGCTTTGCAGAACAAGCACTGGACTCTGACAGACCTGGGGTGGCGGTGTTCATCATTTAAAACTGTGAGGCAACTGGAATTTGTGGACACAACCATGGAGAGGAGGGGACCGGGCAGATATGTCTGCAGTACACATGCGGTTGCCTTGATACTTGTTCAAACAGGCAAGGAAAGGTTCCAGCTATTAAAAAATCAACAACCAGGAGGCTGGAGGCCAAGCAGCGTCCAGAGCTCACACGGATGGGGGGCAGGGGGATGTTCCAGTTCTAACTGGCTAGAGTGGCAAGGGGAGAGTCGTATGGGCTCTGCAGTGCAGTGAGTAGACGTCTTAGTCATAAGATGCCTTGCTTTGGGATGCCATCTTCCAGTATCATAGTCCTGATGGCCCATAAAGGATGGGAATGTGTTCTAGAGGCTGCACCTATGAGGTCAGGTGCCAGCATGGGTGGGCTCTGGTGGGAGAGCCCTCTTCCAGGCTGCACAATGTCTTCTTGTATTTTCATCTGGTAGAAGAGATCGAGGGTGCTCCCTAGATAACCATGACACCAACGGATTTCAATCACGAGGACCCTAGCCTCATGACCTACTTACTTTCTAAATGCCCTATCCTTGGCCACCATCACATCATGTCAGGGTTTCAGAATTTCCACATGTGATACTTTTGCAGTTCTGAAGAATGAACTCAGGGTGTGGAGATTGAATACATGTATGTGTGCATGTGTGTGTGTGTGTGTGTGTGTGTGCACACGCGCACATGCGTGCGCGGTGGGTGGGAGTGTGTCATGTGTTAGGATAGTTCACAGCATCCCTGGCTCCTACTCAGTAGATGGCAGAAGCAACCTCCTAGTTGAGGCAACCCAAAATATCCACAGACACTGCCAAGGTTCCTTCAGTGGAGATGGATGCCTACTGCCCCCTATTTAGAACCAGAGTTCTGGACTGTCCTAACAAAGCAGGAGAACAAAGCCCGGAGACGCTTTTAACTTCTCTATAAAGAACTCTGCCACGTGATCCCTTGCTTCAAAAAAAGATTCAGCTACTCAGCAGTGCCAACATCAGCATTCACAATGTCCAGCTGTAGCCAATCAAAAAACTGTTAGGCATGCTACTAGCCAATCCAAAAAAACTGCTAGGCATGCTACTAGCCAATCCAAAAAAACTGCTAGGCATGCTACTAGCCAATCAAAAAAACTGCTACAGAGCACCCTTCCAGAGCTTGCACCGGGAGGCTGTCAGTGATGAGAGACAGATTTACACCCACCTCGAGCTGGCAAACGAGAAGATCTTCCTTTATGGCTAGATAGACGCCTCAGTGGTTAAGAACATGTGCTACTCTTGCAGAGGATCCAGGTTTGGTTCCCGGCACCTACGTGCTGGCTCACAAGGGGATCTAACTCCAGTCCCAAGGGATTCCACACCCTCTCCGGTCCCCACAGCATTGTGAGCATGTAGTACACTCCACGTGTGTATGTGCAGGCAAAACATACACATAAAAAAACTAAAAAAAAATTTACTTTATTTTTAGTGTGTGTGTGTGTGTGTGTGTGTGTGTGTGTATGTGTGAGCGTGTGCATAAGTGCAAATAACTAGAGTGGTCAGAAAATAGCGCCAGATTCTTTGGAGCTGGAGTTACTGGTGATTGCAAGCTGCCTGCTGTATGTGCTGGGGACTGATTTCCCACCCTCTAGAAAAGCGGCTCTAACCACTGAGCTCTCTCTAGCTCCATGAAAGCATTTTATTAAGATGTTCAGGGAAAACAGGAACATAATGAGAAGAGAAGTATAATTAAAATCTCCCCTCCCACCCCCACAGCCTCTTGTCACTCAGGCTGGCCTTGAACTCACGTTTCTGCTTCAGCCTTCAGAAGGCTCTGGTTAGTTTGACTCAAGGTACTATATTTCTCCTCCTATAACTAGCTAAAGAATATAATACCTAAAGAAAAACAATCACCAGATGGGCATACAGCACCTTGCATAAATATTGCAAAAGAAAATGTCTGTGAACGTGCAGCACACAGCAAAATCCCAAACCCAAACCCAAACCCAAGCAACTCTCCTGCATTTATTCAGACTGAAACCCTGGACACAGTGACCTACTGGGTAATTACAGCATTCTCACGAGTATGCAGTTAGAGCTCTAGCTGGAAAACCCAGAGTGAGGGTGGAAAAACTCAAACCCAAAATATACTCAAATATGATGGAAATTATAAGCTCAATTATATATAAAAAAAAATCTGAAGTTGTATAAACACAAAGAAAACCACTCAGGAATATTATATAACATTTCTAAAACCTAATGATGAAAAGAAAAAAAAAAAAACAGTAAAATCAGGCAGAATGGTGTGTGGGGGACCACATTGCTTATAGAAAATGAAGAAGGAATACAGGCCACCTCCTCATCGGGAACCCTGGAACGCAGGAGATCTTTTCTGCTTGCTCCAATGCTGAGGCGAGCAGCTTTGCTCCAGCACCGTCCCCTCCACAACACTCAGTCTTATGTCAGGCCCACAGCCAGCCGCGGCCCAAATCCGCTGAGACCACAACCAACAGATTTCTAAAAGAATCAGGCCTGGCACACGTTTTTAATCCCAGCACTGGGGAGGCAGAGGCAGGCAGATCCTTGAGTTCAAGGACAGCCTGGCTGACAGAGTAAATTCCAGTACAGCCAAGGACACCCGGAGAAACTCTGTCTCAAAAACAAACAAACAAACAAACACACACACCCCACCCAAACAGAAGAATCAGGTTGTGTTTCTTTCCATGTTCAAATGGAGAGGAAGAAATCAAACCTTCTGGAGCCAGCTGTAGGAAAGTCTCCACAGATGTGTCTGTCTCAATGATGACTGACCAAATCCTTCTGGAAGGATCTGAACTGGGAGGAAATGCAGTAGCCACTAGGATGCCTCACATGGTGGATGGGGGTGGGGCCGAGGGAGCAACCCGGCAGGTTATTCCTGTTCAAATTAATCCAGGTGAGACACACTTCAGTGTGCTGAGAGACAAGGACTCGGTCCCATGATGTCACACAATGGATCCATTCCTCCCATCCACGTGCCTCCTGGTTACAGCTCACAGGTTCTGAAGACAGTAGCGCAATCCCCCTGGGAAGTGGTTGAAAGGACCCCCGTAGGGAGACCTCCACTCAAGTCACGGGATATTGGCGAATCCCCCAAGAACTCACAGGAGACCAGGCTTGCTGCAAATCACATGAGGCTTTATTCGGGGAAAGCCAGAGCTCTGGGGACGACTCATATCCCGGAAGTGGATAGAGGAGTCGACCCTGAGGGAAGAGAGGACCCAGTTTTTATGGNCTAACCCACAAACTCTTGGCAGTGAGCTATAGCAGTTGGCAAATACATGCATTCAAAGAACAGTAGGGACAAGCACACAGATTCAAGAAATGTTCAGGCTATTATGTTTAGCTATGTAAAGGCTTTCTACTAATAATGAAATCTCTTTCCCCAGTTTTGGGGTCTTTGAGACCTGTTACATTTTCTCAGGATCTTTCATTCCCCACTTCTTCTAGTAACTAGTTCTAATCTTAGGACTAGACTTCGACCTCTCCATCTAAGGTTTGTAGGGACAGGTATTGATGTCTCAATACCATCAGCTGGACAGCACTAATTCTTTCTCTAACAAAGTCTATTAAGAATTAATGGGCCACACGTTAGTAGCAAAATTATTATTGGGCCCATCAAAATAGAAATGAGGGTAGTCAACCAAGGGGATGTATTAAAAAGTCTTTTAAACCATCTGGTCTGTGCTTCTCGGTCTCTTTTCCTTTTTTCTAGTCTTTATCTCTCAACTTGTTTATAGTCTTCTATTACTTCAGAGTGGTCTACATAAAAGCAACATTTTTCTTTTAAGGCAGCACATAACCCTCCTTCTTTAGGGGCCTTTCCAGCGAGGTTCCAGATTCTCAGCTCAGTGTCATCGGACGAGTACTGCGTCTTCTACCTGGAACTGGTGTGGCACCATCAAATCTCTAGGTTCATAGGCATCTTTGGGCTGTTCCCAGGCGGTGTTTATGACCACTTTTAGGGCTTTCATGCGTGCAAACAACAAAGGACCAGGGTTAAACTCTAGAGGTTCTAACATTTCCCATTTCAGTAAGCGGGGGTGGTCCCCCATATAGGATCTCATATGGTGTAAGCTTGAACTTCCCTGGGGTGTTCCTGACACGGAACAAGGCAAAGGGAAGGAGAGCTGTCCAGTCGTTTCTACCGGTCTCTAAGGTCAATTTAGTCAAGGTCTCTTTTAGAGTTCTATTCATCCTTTTTACCTGCCCTGAACTCTGGGGTCTATAAGTACAATGTAATTTCCAATCAATCCCCAGTTGGATGGCCAGTCCCTGACTTACCTGGGCAACAAAGGCAGATTTGTTATCAGACCCGATTACCTTAGGTATATCAAAATGTGGAAAAATCTCTTTTAGGATCTTCTTTACCACGACATTGGCAGTTTCTTTTTTAGTTGGATAAGCTTCCACCTATCCTGAAAAAGTTTCTATAAAAACTAAAAGATATTTATTACCATATTTAGCCGGTTTCACTTAAGTAAAGTTCACTTCTCAATAAGCTCCAGGGCAATCTCTTTGTAATCTTTTTCT
>LR749766.1:1345082-1370188 GCA_902729485.2 Mus minutoides
CTAACCCACAAACTCTTGGCAGTGAGCTATAGCAGTTGGCAAATACATGCATTCAAAGAACAGTAGGGACAAGCACACAGATTCAAGAAATGTTCAGGCTATTATGTTTAGCTATGTAAAGGCTTTCTACTAATAATGAAATCTCTTTCCCCAGTTTTGGGGTCTTTGAGACCTGTTACATTTTCTCAGGATCTTTCATGGTCACACACACTCCAGTGTTCTGAGCATTGTCCCTCAACTACCCAGCAAGTCCAGTTTGTGCTTCCCATATTCTTGGATGCTTGGCCAGCACCGTGGGCCACATACTTAAAGAAAACCGACTCCCTTTCGCAGCAGCTATCAGTTGCCAGTGGCTCCCCAGCTAGGGTGGGACCTTGTGCCTACTTTCCTCTCTGTAATGGGATTCAGTATGGCTTGAGACCAGGCAGGTCACAGCTGCTGTCACCATTCACATTTCATACACAACGTTAACACGTGGTTTTCTACCCTACTACTGTCACCGGAGATTTGCTACTTCAGTTTTTACCAGGACATCACCCCACAACATGGGGCAAGCAAGACATGAAGCCACTGTGTGGAATGTCAAGCTACACTATCCAAGGACCAGCACGGGAGGCCGTCACACAGAAACCTGCAAGGGCAGCAGATTGGCCGCCGCGGCTGCCACAGCTGCTCTCCTCCCATCTATAGACACGATTGTTCCCAAGTGCACAGAGGCCTTGGGAAGGGTCACCCCCAGGAAGTGAACGAGGGGAGATGCGCACGCATCAGCAGAGGTGGGCTCTCCCTCAAGAGAGCACAGAGCAGGAAGCCGTCTGGAGCGGAATGATCCGGACTTACACGGTAGTGCTCGAGAAGTGTTTTCTCAGTGTTTTTCTGCTCTTTGGCTAGAAATAGATGGATATAGAAGTAGAACGAGTTTTACTTATGAGTTTGGGCTACCTTAAGTCTCACGAGGTGAGACGCAATTAACTCCACGCCGTCGTGCAATCTGTCATGGCACGATCGGGATGGGTTTCCATGGCTTCAGTCATTAGGTGCTGTTCAACACCACCGTTAAGCTTCCTGAGAGAGGTTCTCATAGACTGAGGCAGATGGAAGAATCAGGCACACCACACACACACACACACACACACACACACACACACACACGAGCACGCGCACACCAATGTTTGCATGTCAGCACTTTGGAAATGGAAGAAACATTTAAAAACACCTTGGGCTACAGATAGTATGTTCTAGGCTAGCTTGGGCTACTTGGAACCTTGTCTCAAACGACAATGACAACAACAACAACAACCACCACCAAATTAAAACTCACAAACTACCAAAAGACGGCATAATTGCTTCGCCCCGCCTCGCCCCGCCCTGGAGATGAGCCCAGGACTTCACACATGCTAGACAAGCACTCTACCACTGAGTCCAATGTGTATGATTACTAAAGTTTTTTTTTTTTAAGAGGCAATCTATTTTGATGGCACAGGAGGAGAAAGCAGGCTTTTATACAGGCCCGTAGAAGCCCACTTAAGCAAAGCAAAGAGGAGCAACGTTTTGTTTGATCCAGTACACAGGCTTACGGTGCAGATGCCTGGGAAACAATTCACTTAGCATCAAAGATAAGAAGTGACTGACAGAGTCACAGACCCTTCATTTCGCCTCCTCCAATGGGAGCCTGGACTGTGTGAGAGAATGAGTTTGTGCATAGAACAGATAGAACAGTTTGTGGGTCTGGGGAAAAGGTGGTAGCAGTTCCTCCCACATCATTTATAACTGTGGAGGTGTAGCTTGGGGAAGGAGGAGTCAGGCATAGACACGGCAAAATGTGACTGTGTGACTGTGTTATGGTTCCATTTCTAAAGCTGGTTTCTGTATTGTATCCATTATATATTATTTTTACAATTATTAAACAAGGCATAAGCAAGCATCACCTAAAAGACACTCGAGGTTAAAAGGTCTGCTTACTTAATTATATGTATTTGTGCCACAGTGTGTGTGTGTGGTGTGTGTGTGTGGTGTGTGGTGTGTGTGTGTGGTGTGTGTGTGGGGTGTGTGTGTGTGTGTGTGTGATGACAGCTTGTCAGGATCAGAGTCACTTCTCTCTTTTTACTGGGTGGATCCCAGGAACTGAACTCAGGTTGCTTGGCCAGACTTGGTGGTAAGTGCCTTTACCCACTGAGCCACTCTTCTCTCTCTCTCTCTCTCTCTCTCTCTCTCTCTCTCTCTCTCTCTCTCTCTCTCCTCCAGGGTATAGCCCTGTATAGCCCTGGCTATCCTGGAACTCACTCTGTAGACCAGGTTGGCCTTGAATTTAGAGATTCACCTGCCTCTGCCTCCCGAGTGCTGGGATTAAAGGCGCGCACCACCACTGCTCGGTGAACTGCTCTTCTTGGTGCAGGAAAAAAAACAGAAAAAAACAATGTCGGCGGCATCACCAGACCTGATTTCAAGGTATCCTACAGAGCCGTAGCAACAAGGCAGATAGAAGGGAGCCCATACCCAAGCCACCTTAGGTTGTTTCTATTCTTTGGGTTTAACTGGTAGTTGATCATGTGTCTAGAAATTCATCTATTTCGTTCTGTCTTCCCAGCACGTTTCACCATGTCTGGGCATCCATTTCTTTTAGATGTTTCAATTTATTGGAATATAAGTTTTCAAAACATTTTCTGATAATTCTCTGGATTTCATTAGTGTCTGTTCAATGTCTTCCTTTTTATCTTGAATTTAATATTTATTAACATCATTTAAATTTTATTTATTTGGGGGTGTATTGGTTAGGGTTCTCTAGAGTCGCAGAACTTACGGAGTAAAGGAATTTATTGATGACTTACAGTCTGTAGTCCAATTCCCAACAATGGTTCAGTAGTAGCTGTGAATGGAAGTCCAAGGATCTAGCAGTTACTCAGTCCCACACGGCGAACAGGGGAAGGAGTGAGAGCTAGTCTCCCTTCTTCCAGTGTCCTTATATGATCTCCAGCAGAAGGTGTAGCCCAGATTAAAGATGTGTGTGGGGAGCGAGCGTGGCCGCATGGGCCAAAGATGGCGCCCTGGCTCTGTGCTAAAGCCCCGTAACCTCGCTTGTTTACCTCAGTCTCAATCATGCACACGTGTACCTCATTTGAGAGGTTAGTGCAAAATCTTGCAAGACCATTCTATCAGGCAATCCTGCATGCTGCCTTGGATGTGTGCGTCTATGATTGGGTCGTGTGAGGTGACGTCAGTGAATGGAAGAGGATAAGTGTGGACATTCCCAGAGGATGAGAGACAGAGATTGATTGATGAAGATGATGAGAATGGAGATGATTATTGGAGAGACTGAAGACTGACTGAGAACTGACTGACTGAAGCTGGGGAAGCTGCAAGAAACCTCCTAATAAAGAGAAGCGGCTGCAGCTGCTCCGAACCTGCTTTTTGGAGTTAATGTCGTTTATTCCCACTCTCTGCTGGTCAGAGATTGGGCTGCGACAATGTGTGCCATCACACCCTTAACAGGTTAAAGATGTGTGCTATCACACCTTTAATCCCAGATGATCTTGAGCTCGGAGATCTCTCTGTCTTAATCTTCTGGAATCCATAGCTGCTATGCTATCAAGATCTCCATACCAAGATCCAGATCAGAAACTTCTATCTCCAAGCCTCCAGGTTAGGGTCACTGGTGAGCCTTCCAATTCTGGATTGTAGTTCATTCCAAATATAGTCAAGTTGACAACCAGAGATAGCCACTACAGGGGGTCATGATATTTTTTTCCCCACGTGTATAATCTGTGCAGCACTCACATGCCTGGTGCCCAGGTAAGGCATCACACCTCTGGAAGTGGAGGGAGCCACTGTGTGCTGGTTGGGAATTGCAGCCAGGACTCCTGCAAGAGCAAATGCTCTTAACCACGATCCATCTAAGAGTTTACATCCTGATCCACAGGCAGGGGTGAAGGGGTGATGTCATGGGCTTTTGAACCCAAAGCCCAAGCCCAGTTACACACGTCCTCCAACAAGTGCAGACCTCCTAACCGGTCATTAAGTCGGGGACTAAGAAGGTAAAGCTATGGGTCTGAGAATGGGGGCCATTCTCATGCAAACCACTATACAAGGATACTTGTGTTGGGGTTCAGGATTAACCACACAAAGCACTCAGCCACCATTCTCAGCTAGGCTTGATGGTTTATTGAACACACACCTTCCAAGACTGATTAATCAGGGACACAGCCAGGAGCTAGGATCGAAGCCACCACCCTGGGCAATTCTCATGGTCAGTTTGTGGGAAAACCCACCAACAGGTATATTTGCAACATTTATGCTGTCTAGACAAAGCAACGCTGTCTGACCTTTAAGCTGATTGGATGGGTTTAGAGGCAGAGAGGTTAGGGAACCTCTACAGTTCAGGAGACCCCACAGGCCCATGACAAAGTACAGCAGCATGACTTTGGTCAGGGGAAGGGACACTTGGTCAGGTTAAGGTTGTGAGGGACAAGACGAAGGCAGAGGCAATGTGGCAGAAAGAGACATTTAACATCTAACATTTAACCCTGTCACTAGGGTTTATTACAACGTCCATCACAGCAGCCAAGTGTGAGAAGGTGCCTGTCGACAGGCGAGCGAGTGAAGGAAGTGTGGAATGGTCACACAGTGGGGGTTTTAGTTTCTCACGGCAGAGGTTTATTGCTATATATAAGAACAAAACTACGTACATCATTTGTGTGTGTGGGGGTGGGTGGGGAATGGATGCAGCCGGAGATCACTGCGTTGAGCAAAATTCGTAAAGCTCACAAGGACAAATGTATCTTCTTTCAACTGATTTTACATAAGCCTATACCAAATTATATATAATGGAAATAGAAATAAAAGTGTCTGCAGGAAGACAGTCATGGGAGGAGCAGAGAGGGAGGAAGGGCATTGGGGTAGTGATGGTCTCTTTGTAAGAAAACGTCTTTTCTTTTTCCAGCACAGGGGGTTGAACCCAGTACCTTGTACACAATACACGGCTGCCCTACCACTTATTCACACCCTCTGAAAATGTTTTTTTTAAATAAGATCAATTACTGAGTGTAATGAATACATGCCAATGAAAAAGAAACCGTCCTTATCATTTAAAACATCCCCGCTCAGAAAACCCAAGTCTTGTGTGATGAAGTTTGTTCAACACTTATTTCTTTTTTATGTATACACCCCACTCCTTACCCAGTCACAATGGTGGCACCTTGGCCTGTGCCACACCCTCTCTCCGGTCCCCCCTCCGTCATTTTCCTCTGAGCCAAGATGTAACCTGTGTGAAGCTCCGTCTCCATGATTGCATCTTATAGAGTCCTGTATCCGCCAGACACACCTCCTCTGAGGTTGTTACGCATAGGGTTGTTGACCGTTGGCATCTGCCTTCCCGGCAAAGATGGGAGGGCCCAGAAGTGATTCTTCTGTGTCTTCACTAGCACTAGACCCTGTCCAGTAAGAGTCTCCCTCTCCTGGGTCTACTGATTCCTTTCTCGTGATGACCAGAGCTGCACACCCAGGAGAAGCTGCCCACCATCTCTCTGATTACACCCGGCTGTTTCCTCAACCATACTCCTCTCTCCACCCAGCACTGGGGTACCTTCAACAGTCTCTTAAATATAATTCAACTGCCTTGACTTCTCACACTTCACCTACCTCTGCCTCAGCTCCCACTCTTATGCCTGGTCCAGTGTATTCTCCAAACACCAGGCACTGGTATTTATAGATGCACATCAGATTCCCTACAGAGCGGCTTCTTATTATTCTCAGGATGAGCACCATCCCCCCTACAGCCCCACCACCTCCTACCTCTCCTTCCCAGGGCTCAGGGATTGTGGAGGAAGGAAGACCCACTCCAAGGTCTGATGCATAGCTGCTCTGAAATTGGAGCTAGCTGGGGCCTGAAAAAGGTTTATTTCAGGAGTTTGTTTGTTTTGGGGTTTTGAGACAAAGTTTTTCTGAGTAGTCCTGGTTGACCTAGAACAAACTCACTCTGTATACCAGGTTAGCTCCAACTCAGCGAGATCCACCTGCCTCTCTTTCCCAAATGGAGGGTTGAATTTAAGAGGAGTCAAAGAACCGAGCCCAGGCTATGGCTGTCAGGGAGTGTGGCTATGATTTCCAGGAAGCGGAGGACTGGATGAAGAGAACCATGAAGGGGCGGGGCAGTCCAGCTCGGGACTTGGCCATCTCCATCTTCCAGTCACTATTTGCTCCATTTTGGAAGAAGCGGGGAAAGCTGGGGTTCATCCCTGTGTGTTTGAGGGCTGGGCTTCATGCTGAAGGATAGCTATGCATTACTGACCCCTTAGGCAGTTGAGACTAACAATGGAGCAGTTCTCCATTTTGGCCACTAGATGGCAACACCTCCCTTTAGACAATTAAAATTGCCAGCCAAGATAACAAAACCTACACTTGAGGTCACAGTGATGTCCTTTCAGTCTCTGGATAGATCTTCAGGGAGATTTGGAGAGAGACACTTTTCTGATTCGCTAGACGGGCCACCTTGATTGGTCGAGCTAAACTGGTTTTAGAGCCTATTTTCTTTTTCTTTTTGTTTCTTCTTTCGGGTTTTAGAAACAGGGTTTTCTCTATATAGCTCTGGCTGTCTTGGAATTTATTCTGTAGACAAGAGTGGCTTCAAACTCACAGAGATCCACCTGCCTCTGCCACCCAAGTGCCGGGATTAAAGGTGTGAGCCACTACCACTTGGCTATAGATCCTATTTTCACCCATGGGTTCAATCAACAGTTAGCAAGAACTTAGTGTGTGCCACGGCTCCTGTAACCTGAAAAGGGAGCCAGATACCATGCAAATGGCCACAAAAAATAAAAATGGACTCTTAGCTGCTGAGATTGCTTCAGGGTGCTACGGAGACCATATTAGCTGGAAGGATGTGGCTTGTCTGAGCTTTCAGGAAAGGCTGCTCTGTCAATAAATTATAAACATATCCTGATGACTCCCTTGCTTCACATACTCCATTATATCCATCAAAACATGTCTGATTATAATCCCATTTTATACCCAATGAGTCCCCCAACATTCCATTATACTCCCTGTCCCCTCGCCATAAAATCCCACCCTAGACTTCTGCAGACCTTAATTACGGATGCTATCCCGCTACACACCCCTTCCTCCTGTAACACTAGCAAATCTTTTAAGAGACCTTTCCTCCTTTCTCCATGTTCTTCACAATCCGGCCAGTCTACTGACACGTGTATCAGAAAACCTCACCAAACCAGGAGCTCTGTCTAATCTTACTCTGTGACATTCCGCGCACAGCACCACGCTGCACCTTGCAGGTATTAGATTTGCAAAAGCATTTGGCAAACCTAATGCCCCATATCTCACATCCCATCACAACCCTGTCATGGTTTCCATCACAGGAGCAGGGTCACAGCTCCCTCCTAGAAAGGCACAGACCTCTGTTAGCTTCTTTGCTTTAGGGAGAAGAGAAAAGGAAAGAAGAGGCAGAAGAAGAGGAGCAGGAGGAGGAGGAGGGGGAGGAGCAGTTGCCGCCGCAGCCGCCGCCGCCGCCGCCGCCGCCGCCGCCACTGCCGCTGCCGCCACAGCGGAGCAGCAGCAGCAGGAGGAGGCTTGCCTCTAGGTGCTCTCTTGCCTTCATCCACCCTTACCAGTCCCAACAGCTCCCAAGAAGGCAGCTAGCACCTGAGTACAGGCTCCAGGTCTGAGGTTTGATTTGTTCCATATCTGTCCTGAGATCAGTGTCCACTCACTGCCGCCTCCTCAGAAAGCACCAGGTCCTTGTTACGGCTCTACTAACAGATCTCCTTAGCCAGCAGTTTTCTCTTCTATACCTGGACGGGGCAAAGCCCTTGGAGAAGAACCTCGAAGGCTGGAAGAAACAGACCTGACGGAGTCATCTCGTTCAAATGTCCCACGACCCCCCTGTCCCTCTCTCTTCCTGGCTCCCTCCTGTTTATCTAGCTTTTCCTGTTGTGACTGTCGATGCACAGCAAGCTTCTCCCAGCACGCAAGAGCTGAAAGGAAGCACAGGCCCACTCCAATCCCCTCACACACAAGGGGAAACCGAGGCACAGAGGTTGAGAACTATCTGCTCCGGTTGGTTGGGATAGAGCAGGCGGTCCTGACACGCGCCTCATGAAGCATTTCTCCAGCGGCTGCCCCCCTCGAGCCTCCTTGTTCACGTTAGTCAAGAAATGCTACTTGCATTCAGAAGGCACGTCCAATGCGAACCACTCCGGAGATTATATTTCAAAGATTGATAGACATGGCTTTCGCATTATCTGCTGTTTCGGATTAGCTATGCTGTGGCTTCATTCTTTGGGGCTGATATTGGGGGGTGGGGAAGCCAATTTTGAGTCCCTCTTCGAAGCCTTGAGCTCTAGCCTGTGAGACTGGGCCTAGGAGGGACAGGGAGATCCATTCTATATTTTCAGTCTGTCAGGAGATTTCATTGTTTAAACAAACATTTCAATGAAGCTATCCAGCTGGGCAGTGATTTATGGCTCTGGCTATAGTTTTTCCCCAACAAAGATAAACAATCCTGCAACTCTTGGGACGGGGACTCCTGGTTCTAATAACTTGGAGCTGGCTGGACCACGCCAGCCATCGCCTGGTCTGGGGTTTGGTTAAGATCTGTTCACACTGGTCCTGCGGCTGAGCCACAAACCTTGGGGGACCATGTTGTGCTTGGAAGCTGGAACTACCTCTAGGGCAGGGGAGAATGGCAGAAAGGAGAGAAATACCTCAGGGGTGGGGGTTTCCGGCCCACTCCTCTCTTCCTGTAGGGCATTCATGTTCTGTGTTCTGCTGAGCAGATATTTGGTATTTCAGTAAAAGAGCTTCTATTATTGTTGTTGTTATTACAATATTTATCTTGTATATGTAGGCACGGAAGTCAGAGGACAGCTTGTGGTAGTCAGTGCTCTGCGTCCACCACGTGGGTCCCGGGGAATCAAACTCCGGTCAATAGGCATGGAAGCAAGGGCCTTCTCACCGGCACCGAGTCTTGTGCCACCCTGAGTTTCTGGCCTTGTCTATATTGGTAGTCTAGTTTCAACTGAGAAAGAGAATGGGTTGCACAATTCAACTTCATGACACACACACACAGGTTTAGCGCTTGCTCTGCTCACTACGAGGCGTGGGAGCACGACACAAACACAGTCACAGACACAAACCCATCAGGACTCAGTGAGATGTGTGGGACAGTAGAGGAAAAGATCCCAGGGCAACACCAGGGAGAGAGAACAGTATCTGCCCCTCTAACCAAGAGCAGGCTTGGTGACGAGGCCAACCAAGTCAAAGCTGGGTTGTAAGAACGAGTAGAAGGACTGTGTATGCCTGCCTTCCAGCTGAAGTAGGTCTGTGTGAGGGCTGCAATGAGTCCTCTCCTCGTTCAGCTGGTGGTCTTCGTGGGGCTTGGAGATTCTTTTCGGGAGGTGCATGGGAGTTGGAGGTGGTGCTGTGGGTTGGGAGTTGGTGGTCTTCGTGGTGCTGTGGGTTGGGAGTTGGTGGTCTTCGTGGTGCTGTGGGGTTGAGGGTCTTGCCCACCTTCTTTTTTTAATAAGGATTTTGGTATCCTGCGACATTGTGGGGGGTGGGGTGGGTGTTGGATGAGGAGAGGGCAGTTTGGCTCACTACGTGGTTGTCAATGAAAGAGGTGCTAATGAGCCCACCAGGAAAGACAGCTGGTGGGGTCGCTACAGAGAGATGGAGCCTGGGTACGGTTCCAGGTGTGACCTTCTCAGAGGTTCATGGTCAGCATACTCTCTATGGCCAATGTGTGAGCCTCACTCTCACATTCAGGACTGTCCCTGGACCCACCAGCTCTCTGCTCCCGTCTCCCCTTCTTTCTCCTCCCTGTGACATTTTGGAGGACTTATTGTTGTTTCTTGTTAGGGGTGTAGAGGATGGGTGGAGAAGAGCCCTATTCCCCACCCCCACCCCTGCCTCGCAAAATGCCTCTCATAAATACTTTAATCTTGTCCAGACATCAAAGCTTGTCTTCTCTTTCTCCCTATCACATCTCTCCCTTGAGGCAGAGAACATACAGCAGTCCGGCTGCCTGACTGAGGGGAGGGGTGGGGATCCGGAAGACAGATGCAAACACCCCGGGAGGAAAAAGTCAGTTATTATCTCACAACTGCTTCCTGTGGTGTTAGAGTGGTTGGCCTCGAGACCACTGCCCCACGGTGGTGGCTGCACATGAGATGTGCTGGGTGTAACCGGCTTGGGGATTTTTTCTAACAACCATGTGAGGGATGTTCAGCTTGTATGCGTGCTTGGATCCAAATTCTAGCCCTCATGATTGTTCAAAAAGTACTCTTAACCATTGACCCATCTCTCTAGCTTCTTTCTTCTTCCTTGTTCTCGTCCCTGTCCTCCTCTTCCTCTTTTCCCTCCTCCTCCTCCTCCTCCTCCTCCTCCCCCTCCTCCTCTTTCTCTTCTTCTTCCTCCCCTCCCTCCTCCTTCTTCTTAGAGATCTCTCATAACCCAGGCTGACCTTGACCTTGCTCTTTAACCGAGGCGACCTTGAACTTTCTGACCCTCCTACCCAGCAAGTGCTAGGATTATAGGCATCTGCTACTAGGCCTGGTTTTATGTGGTATCTGGAATTGGACTCAAAGCTTTATGCATATTAGGCAAGTATTTTATCAGCTGAGAGATATCCCAAGCCCTCAAGCTCATTTTTGGTCGATGAAGCATTATCTGGAGTCCTAGACGCCCTCAACTCTTGCCATCCTCCTGTTGCTTACTCACATGGAAGCTTCTTCTAAGGGTTCCCACACCATGTGTGTCGGGGGTGTGCTGCAGACAGGAGAGGTGAGTGTGGCCAGCAACTGGGAACGGAATTCACAGGAAGTCCAGGGACTTTTGGGAGGTAGAGGGTGAGAAGAGACTGGGGGTGGGGGTGGAGGGGGGCTGTGAAGAGCTGCCAAGTAGAGAGAAAGGGCTGATGAAAAGTCTGGTAATCTTTCATCTTCAGAACTTCTCATTTGAAGCATGAAATTTAATCAGATGTTTAAAGATCCTGCAGGAACACACGAACCGCACAAGCCCAGAGGACGGGCTCCGTGGGCAGGTGCGGTATATGTCTTATGACTGCAGTGAAGACAGATATTGGAACTGGCTGTGAGACTGGGTTTGGAGCCCTGTTAGGGTTGCTGTGGGTAAACAGGCCCTGGGGGGGGTGCTTTTCATTTCCTGAGATAGGAAAGGAAGGAATGGGGTGGGAGGAAGTGGTCATGAATCTCTGGAGACAGGAGTATCCGCATCCTCATTAGCTAGGGAGACGTCAGGTTGAAACCAGATGGCAAATATTTAATCACAAAGAGCATCTGTCAGAGAGAGAGAGAGAGAGAGAGAGAGAGAGAGAGAGAGAGAGAGAGAGAGAGGGAGGGAGAGAGGGAGGGAGAGAGAGAGAGAGAGAGACCACATATTTGGTACCAGAACTGTCAACCCAGCTATCAGCTTCCTTGAGCTCCTACTGTGTGCTCAGCCAGCAGCCAGCAGTCTCATAGTGTGTATTTCAGGGCCTTCATATTACAGGCTAAGTGAATGTCATTTCTCAGAGCATGTCCCAGGAAATTATAGTTGCACAGAAAACTCTCATAAGAGCTTGGCACTCAAGACAAACTCCCTTTTTCGTTATGCTTCTGTGAGATGACAGTCTCAGTCAGGTGGTTTTTGTTGTTGTTGTTGTTAGTGTCCTTTATCTGGTTTCAGTTCCCATATCAGAGGGGTTCAGGGATATGAGGGCCCCAAGGGGCTAGCTGATCACTGAGGTTCACTCACAAGACCGGAAGTTGATGCTGGCTGTCCATTTGGGGCTCCTCTAGGACTGTTCACTTCCCAAGGTATTTATTTATTTATTTATTTATTTATTGCCCAAGATTTTTCACAGTGGGCTGGCTGGATTCTGGGCAGAACTGTTCTAAGAGCAAGCATTACACTATGTCCAGGCACAATGCATAAGCCTTCTTGTGGACTAACCTTGGGGGTACAAGGACATCAATTCCAACACAAAGAGAAAGGAACGAAGCCTTGCCTTTTAATGTGGGGATGTCATGTGGGCACAGCGGGCTAAAGAATCGATGGTGGCAGTTTTTGAGACCAATTAACATATCCATTATTTGGGTCCATGGCAGGCTCCTTGGGTGAGTGGTCTATTGAGTTGCATGGGGTTTCATACTTAGGAAGGAAGGTCTTATGCTTCTTAGTTTAATGCTCTACTGCTACTGTCTTTAAATTGTTAACAAATTTCTGGGGTGGAGAATGTAGCTTAGTGGGTAGAGTGCTTGGCTAGCATGCACGAAACTCCAGATTCAGTCTCCACCACTGTATAAACCCCATGGGGGCAGAAGACTGTAGTTCTAGCACAGAGGGCAGAGGTAGCAGGAGGACCACAAGTGAAGGCCATCCTTGGTTACATAGGAAGTATGAACATCAGCTTCCTCCCTCGGTGCCTCCCTCCTTCCATCTATCCATCCCCTCTTCCTTCTACATATTCTCCCTTCCCTCCCTCCCTCCCTCCCTCCCTCCCTCCCTCCCTCCCTCCCTCCCTTCCTTCCTTCCTTCCTTCCTTCCTTCCGTAGTATTGGAGATGAAACTGCAGGCACCACGGTCTTTACACATCCTTGGTAAGTGCTCCACTCTGAGCTATCATCCAGCCTTTCTCAACAGCTGTCAACGTTCATATTGAAACAGCAGTCACACCCTGTACTGCATTCTGGAAGGAAGCATGGGTGCCGTTCACTGTGGAGAGCCTTCCTGGATTTGTGTGCTGTGGTGAGGGTATGACAGGGCACCTGCTGACCTCTGTGCTGTGCCAACTTGACTCCTGCTCAGGGGAGCTTACACGATGGCCCGAAGCCAGTAAATGGCGGCTTCTGAGTAGTTAGGTTGTGGTTGCTGAAGGATATTCTAGATAGATTACAAAGAAGATTCATATGTTGCATGCTCTTTTAGGCTCATAGTCCAGCTCTCAAAACATGCAAGAAATGGCTAAAAAAGCTTCCATGAGTCTTAGAAACCTTCTTCCCCTCTCCCTACTCTCCCTCATCTTCATTCCCAGGACTCTGTGGTATGGGCCTTGAAGGGAGGAGCTTCCTATATCAGGGCTAGCTCAAGGGGTGGATGTAGAGAGGCATGTGTGCTATGTCTGGGAGGAATGATGAACTATGGAACCTGAAGAGTGTCAGCTCAGGGTCAAGTTCCTGGGGGAGGCACCCAACTACGGAAGTTGGGTCAAATGGGTCTGAGTTTGGGGAAGAAGTAGAGGACTAGGAGAAGGAGGAAGAGGAAGAGGGGGAGGAGGAGGAGGAAGAGGAAAAGGAGGAGGAGGAAGAGGAAGAGGAGGAGGAGGCTCTCTGGTTTTCTAAAGAAGTATACTTAGAGTTTTGGTATCCTGGGTAATTATGCCTTTTTTTCTAGTCTATAGACACCTGGTAATTCCCCATGGAACAGGAAATGTCTTCTATCAAGACAGGAATCAGCTCCAAGAACCTCTAGAACAGACCCTCCGGCCTCTAATAAAGACAGAAGGCTTCTGGGAAGTACAGCTCTTGCTTATGGGTGATGCTTAGTCTCCGTCAGGGGGTAGCATCTCGTGTGATTGACCGAGTTACTTTCCTGTTGCTGTGATAAACATCATGACCAAAAGCAACTTACGGAAGAAAGGGTTTATTTCAGTCGACAACTCTCAGGCCACACTTTATCATTGAGGAAAGTTAGGGTAAGAACTCACGCAGCAACCTGGAGGCAGGGGTTGAATCAGAAACCGTGGTGGAACATGGCTTACTGGGTTGCTCCCTGTGACTTGCTCAGATTGCTTTCTTATACAACCCGGGACCACCTGTCTAGGGTTGGTGCCACCCACAGTGGGCTGGGTCATCTCCCATCAACCATCAGTCAAGAAAATGCTCCACAGACCTGCCTATAAGCCAATCTTGAATGGAGGCATTGTTTCAGTTCAGAGCCCCTCTTCCCAAATGACTACAGCTTCGGTCAAGCTGACGTATAAATCTAGCCAGATCAATAATGAGCCTGCAGAGTTGACTGTCCACGTGGAAGACTCCTTTTCAGTTTGGAAGTGACTGACCTGTGCCCATCTGGGAGAGTCCTCTAAAAAGAGCTAAGGACGATGCTTCCCCTGAGAGCCAGTTCTAGATTTTCGGTAGGAAACAGACACTTGCAAAGGCCCATCCAAGGCTTAGCAGCTGTCAGTCTTCTTTGGTGCTTGCCGGGTGCCTGTCTAATTCATTGACCTTCAGGGATTTTTGCATTAAATGCTTCTCTATTGCTGTGATAAAACACCATGCCCAAGGCCACTTATAAAAGAAAGCCTTTAATTAGGCTTGTGGTTCCAGGGTTAGAATCCATGATGGCGGGAGGAACAGCTGAGAGCTTACATTTCCAACCATAAGCAGGAGACAGGGAGGGCTAACTTGAAATGGCTCTAGTCTTTTGAAACCCCAAAGCTGCTCCCCCCCCCCACGTCCCCAGTGAGATCCTTCCTCAAACAAAACCAAACCTCCTAATCATCCCCAAATAGCTACCAACTGGGATGAAGTACTGAAATGTATGAGACTACTGGACATGTCATTTGAACGACCACAGACTTTATCTGCAGGGACTCCATCTTCCAGGCTCCATGCCTTGTTCTTACGTGTGAATTTAATCAATGGAGCCCTAGGAGAAGATTTAAAAACGCTAGAGAGGGGAAAGGATGGGGAAATCTCTTTGCTTCCTTTGGGGGGGTCTCTTCATGGCCCCAGTTTGTGTCAGGTGTCGCGTCCCCACAGCTGTGGTGGCCACGGGACAGCCCTGGCTTCTTAGCACTCCGTCAACTGTGTATCTCCCCATGAAATTTCCTTTGTTGGAAGGCATACTGCCCACAATTAACCTGTAAGCCCCACCTGCCCAGGAACCAAGTAACTTCCTGGAATGCTGGGAGTTGTAGTTCTTGAAAGATAACAAAGCCTCATGAGAAAGTATGATGGCCTTCAGTTCAAGCCTTTGGATGTATGAACTTTTAAGGACCTGGAAGCCAAGGAGGACCGAATTTTTCTATCACAGAGCTACAATCCTAATTCCAGAGGGACGCCACAGGCTCAGCTCTGGGAGGAGGCCTCATCTTATTAATTAATTAATTAATTAAGGTTCCTTTTGAAACAGGGTCTCTCTCTCTATAAAGTCCTGACTGGCCTGGCACTTGCTATGTAGACCAGGCTTACCTTGATCTCACAAAGATCCATCTACCTCTGCCTCCTGGATGCTGGGACTAAAAGCACTTGCCACAGCAAGCCGATGATGAGCTTTAGCTACTGGGGACGCACCCCAACCCCTGTGTGAACAAGGCGGAGCCAGGAATTCACAACGCATGGTCTCCGCTTCTTTCTCTCCCCGCCCGTCCTTTCTTACAGACAAACGGTCCTCCTCGCTCCCACGAAATAACTTAGTCCCGCGGGTTCGGGATAAATACCCACTTTGTTAGTGTGCAAATTTGCTCTTATCTTTAATAAACGATAAAATTATACGTATACCGAAAATTGCTATAATTTCTTTATGATTTTTTTCATGAGTAAATTCAGTTAATGTTTGATTTGTGTACCTGTTTTACTTATATACACAGAGTAAAAGTTTTTCTTTCTTTTCAAAAAATTACTTTCTAAATTATGTATATGTGTGTGTGTGTGTGTGTGTGTGTGTGTGTGTGTGTGTGAGGGTGTGATATGTGCACATTGAGTACAAGCTTGGGTCCCCAGGAGCTGGAGTTACAGGCACCCATGAGTCGCCTTGATATAGGTGCTTATGAGCAGGACGTAAGCCCTCCACAAAAGCACTGTCTGCTCCTAATTGCTGAGCCACCTCTTCAGCCCTTAGAGTCAAAGTTTCTAAAGTGAAAAGGAGTTGTGAAGGGGGGGAAAAAAGACTTCAAAAAAAAATCTAGTTTATTATTATTATTTTATTTGTCTGTTTGTTTTGAGACAGCGGTCTCACTATGTAGCCCTGGCTGTTCTAGAACTCACTATGTGTGTAGACCAGGCTGGCCTTCAACTCACAGAGCGCCTCTGCATGAGGGTGTGCAAGTGCTCATGAAGGTCAGAAGAGGGCGTTAGATGTCCTCGGGCTGGTTCAGGCCGCCTGATGTGTGTGTTAGAAAGGGCCAGAAAATGGGAAAACAGGGTGTGTGTGTGTGTGTGTGTGTGTGTGTGTGTGTGTGAGAAAGAGAGAGAGAGAGAGAGAGAGAGAGAGAGAGAGAGAGAGAGAGATTGATTTAGGCCCAGTTCCCTTCTGCACCCTCATCATGGGGACACTTCAGGGTCAGACTTGCCCTGGTGACTGTGGTAGGCCTAGGTCCTCACTGCTGTGCTTCCCGAAATGGCATTTGCTCTCTCCTTCTGCCTGGATGTGCGTGTTCTAGCGATGCCTCGGCTACCTGATGTGCCCCACATCTGCGTCCTCATGTTGTTCAACCTTTCTAGGCTGCTGCCCCCACCCATCCCCCCACCCCGTTCCCTAGGCTCCGTTCCCTGCTTCGTGCCCACACCCCTAGATCTAGCCTTTCATCCATTGCAGTCTGTAATCTGGAGACAGATGTTCCTGCTGTGGCCTGACTGCTTAGATTTCAGAAGACTCCTCTTCGTTCACCCATGGCTGTGATCCACCTGCTGTCTGGGATGCGGCCCGCTGCTACCGGATGCTTGGATGCTCTGCTACGTCCCTCCCAGCCTCACACTGTCTCTGAGCTGCCACCTGTTGTCTGTTTCTACACCCTTGTACTCTGGCTGCCTCGTGCCTGTCACCCTGGATGGCTGCCCAGCAGCTGCAGCTGAGGCCATTCTGCCAGCACCATCCCCAGCCTGATGGGTGGTCTTCTTGGGTTCCCAGCCCCCCCCCCCCCCAGCTTGGCCTCATCTGCTGCCGTTGCTGGACCACATCTGGCTAAATACAGAGCTGGGAGAGCCTGGATTCACCCCTACCCCTTTCACCCCCACCTCCAGGACCATTAGGGGAGGACCAGGTCTGGAAAGCCAG
Source organism: Mus minutoides (assembly GCA_902729485.2). NCBI lineage: Eukaryota > Metazoa > Chordata > Mammalia > Rodentia > Muridae > Mus > Mus minutoides. The sequence goes on from LR749766.1 coordinate 1,362,084, forward strand.
AATGATAATGACAGTGTTTACAAAGGACTTACAATGTGGCAGGCGCTGTGATTTGTAAGGTTGCTCTGTACTTTACGAACCCTGCCCTCACCACAGGGCATGTACTATGACATTCCCTTTCCACAGATGCAACGGCTGAATGTAAACTCATCTGAACGGATCTGAGTAAGGGCTCCGGAAGCTCTAGCGATGAAGCTGGGTGGGATTCAGGCCCCCAAAGCTTGATTTCAAGCTCATGACCACTGTGCCAAATACAACAGCAACATCCTCTAATGTTTCCAGTGACCTAGTAGTCCTGGTCGCAGATCAACTGACCAGATGGGAAGGCCACAGTGAAGGCTTTGGACCCTTCCATCTTGCCTTAGAGACAAAGTCAGAAATAAGAAGCAGCACTCAGGCATCTTTAGGAAGAAGACTGAGGGGCTGAAGAGATGGCTCAGTGGTTAAGAGCACTGACTGCTCTTCCAGAGGTCCTGAGTTCAATTCCACGTGGTGACTCATAACCAACTGTCATGGGATCTGATGCCACCTTCTGGTATGTCTGACAGCTATAGTGTACTCATATAAATAAAATAAATAAATCTTAAAAAAAAAAAGGAAGAAGACCCGGAACCACACATCTTCTGGTATGCTCCTGCTTCTGAACCCTGTATCCTCTCAGGTCTGAGGAAGTTTCTTATGGTGGTAACATTGTTAAAAATGGAAGAATAGGGGGCTGGTGAGATGGCTCAGCGGGTAAGAGCACCCGACTGCTCTTCCGAAGGTGATAAGTTCAAATCCCAGCAACCACATGGTGGCTCACAACCATCTGTAACGAGATCTGGCTCCCTCTTCTGGAGTGTCTGAGGACAGCTACAGTGTATTTACATATATTAAAATAAAATAAATCTTAAAAAAAATGGAAGAATAGGATTTGTGTGTATATGTAGCTAAACTATTAGAGAGTTTTCGAAGGGAGAGGGGAGGGTCCAAAAGTCATGGAGGAGAGGATGGGGGAGCTGTTTATCCAAACCGTCTTGACATAGCTCTCAGAGGAGACAAGGAGAGAAAAAGGAGGAATGACCCCTGACCTGGGTTACTTCTGTTTCTGGGAGAATGGTTCCATGCTGTGGTATAGTGACTGGAAGGGTGTGACACAGGCTAGTGGATGAGGTGGCAGGAGGTGGGCTCATTCCTTCCATGCAGAATCTGTACGTTGTGATTCCTGTACCACCCTTATTTTTGGGGAAACAATTAGGTACGGAAGATGTTGAGGGGAGTTCTCCTTTCTCCTACTGGTTCTCAGTCACTGCTGAATTGGGGATGGATGGCTTAGGTGTGGGGTTTGGGAGTATTTCTTCTCTAGGCATTCCTAGAAGAATTCAGCATGTAGGCTGAAGCCAACTCAGAAATACTCATAAGTCCTTTTAGTAAGCATGGATCTGTCCCCAGGTCCCTGGCTGGGCTGGGCTGGGCTGGGCTGCTGGAGAACCTCTTGCTACTCCTCTCTCTCAGAGGTGATTTGGATCATGTTCTGGCTAGGTAGGACCTTTCCTTTTTGGGTCCTGCTTCCTGGCACCATGAAAGAAACAAGAAAGGGAGAAGATGTTCCAGGTTGATAGAGTCCATGATGGTGAGGAGGGTGGACCAAAACAGACTCATGGGCGGACATATGAGTAGCGTCCCCTGCTATTGAGCACCAGAGGCAGGTTCAAGGTGAGGCAGGGTGTGGCGATTTTCTTCCAAGGATTTGTTTAGGTTGAAGATAGTTGTCTGCTGTACTTCAGAAGCCTTTCAACTGGATCTCATCCTGGTCTCTGTGATTAGCTTTAGTTCTCCCCAGAAAGTCCTGCAAGCATGACAGGACCAGGAGACGGGGGCACACCTTCAAATGGGCAAGGTTCTGTTGGGCTCTGAGGTCAGCCTTAGGATCTGCTGTGGTCCGAAGTATAAGAAGTTATCTTTTTTACAGATAATCCAAATCATTCAAAGGATTTTCTTTCTTTCTTTCCTTTTCACCTTGTCTACAAAGGAGGTGTTGTAAAGGTCAAGGTGAGAAAGGGGTTGTGCACTGAGCCTCCATCCCAGAGCCGTGTGGGCTGGTCGAGCCCAGGCGTGACCTCAGTTATACACGTGTGCCCCACATGGTGAGCCATGTGTTCTGTGGCTGGGCTCTGGAGGCTGCAAGACCCTCCACGCTTGGAAGAGAACGGATCTGCTGACTTGGCAATATGGGTGGGGGTTGGGCCACAACTGCAGGGGTGGGAGCCACAGGGGCTGAATCGTGGAGGGGCTTTTCAACCCCACAGTCCTGAGCTCTTCCATCTCTCCCCTAACCACAAGGGTAGCATTATTCTCCTCACGTTAAAAGTAAACATCTGGAAGCATCTGCAGGGCCCAAAATAAACTAAGAACTAGTGGGCGGCTTTTGTGGCCACAGTAGGTACTGAATGGAGCAGAAAGGGGTGCTTCGTTACAGAGAAGCCGAAGGGGCTTCAACTCATTTGTTTATTGACTGGTGAATAACTAATCGATTAATGCCCAAGATCTTAGAATAGCCTGATGACGTCATTTAGCATGGTTCAAAACAGTGGGGACAGTCCTGACTTAGTGGGGTCAGATCAGGGACCAGGTTCTGGGGTGTCAACTATACTTGGGTCAAATGCCAACGATCCAAGAACACTGAGAAATCTGTGTGGTCATTGAAAGGAAGTCAACTTCCAAAGATGGAGAGCTCGCCTAGATCTTCTGAGATCAAAAGCAGACTCAGCCCAGAAGTAGTAAGGATTCCAGGGCCCTTGGCAGGCTAGGTAAGTACCCTACCATTGAGCCACACTCCTACCCAAGAGCCACACTTGGACATTGGTCCTCTGAAGCTGGTCACAGGTGCCAGGAAGGGCAGTGGTGCTGGAGGGGATAGTGATAAATACATTGACTGCTGACGTCTGATTGACAAGCTGGAAACAGGGCCCTGGGCTGGCTGGCACCGTCTGGCTGGCACCGTCTGACAACTGTGAAGAGGCTTGCAGATGAAATTGGGCATATTTGAACAGCATCAGATCCATTCCTCAAAGCCACACTTAATATAAGCGACAGACGGAGGAACAAATTAATACCAAAAATGTTGCCAGCTTTCACGTTTTGGCAGGAGAACTGTTTCCTGCCGAGGACAGATTCACAAGCCTTTCTGAGTCTGAGGACTGCCACCCCTCATCACCCTCATCAAGCAGGCGGCAGCATCTCAGGGCGAGCAGAAGGGCGAGCCAAGAATCATGGGCTGTTTCATGGAGAGGAGGTTGCTTGCCGGGTACCTGGAAAGAAGGCAGCTGGCTAGAACTTCTGAGATGGTTTTTATGCTGGAGTTCACAAACTGACTGTCAGCTGGCTAACTGCAACTTGTAGACATGCCTAGCTTGATCTATAAATGTCTTTATCTTATTTTAATTTTAAACTGCAATTAATGACTCAAAGCACAAAGTCATCATGGAAAGGGGCTGGAAATACTGTTCAGTGGTTAAGAATGTGTACTGCTTTTCAGGGGACCTGAGTTTGGATCCCACTATCCACACTTGGGCTCTGTTTGTAGCTTCAGGTCTAGGGGACCTGACATCTCTGGTCTCCTCACTCACCTGCACTTCGGCATATGTACCCCATGACCCACATATATATAACTAAAAAGAAAAGAAAGAAGACACCCAGCAAACATACGACAGACACAGCACACACTCACACACACACAACACATACACACACATATATACATAACACACACGACACACACACGCTCACACTCACATATACACACACATCACATACACGCTCATACTCATATATACACAATACATACACACTCACGTACACACACACACACACACACATAATACATACATACGCACAATACATAAACTCATACACTCTCAGAACAGGACCATACACATACATATTCATTCACACAACACATATACACATATATACTCACACTCACATATACACACAATACATACTCATATACACATATATACTCACACTCACATATACACACAATACATCCCCACATAACACACAAAACACACATAACACATATACACATACACTCACACATATACACAATACATATTCACATACACATACAACACATACACTCAACACATATGCACATACACACTCACATATGCACACAATACATACACACATGCACACACACTCACAATACAATACGTACACACAATACATAAATCCACACACTCTTACACACACACACACACACACACACACACACACACACACACACACGCACTGGATCCTGTAATATGCCTGTGCAGCTCGGCTCTGCAGTGTTTAGGTGGGCCTGCTCTGCTGCTTCAGTGCCTGCCGGCTCCTGTAGTTACGTGTGGTTTCAACTCCTCTATTGAGTGATTCATATGTACTAGGTAACTAGTGGGACTGGCTCTCTAAAATTTCAGTTTACAGAAAGGTCATATACTAGAATGAGAGATTTTGGTCCCACTTTTGGTACAAAGATCAAACTATTTCTTCAATATAGTGAAACTCTTATCTAAAAGCCCCCTCCCCGCTTGTCATACAGTCAGTAGTAGACTGTGTGATCAGCAGACATGAAGCCTTCTTTTCTTTTCTTTCTTTCTTTCTTTCTTTCTTTCTTTCTTTCTTTCTTTCTTTCTTTCTTTCTTTCTTCTTCTTCTTCTCTTCTTTTTTTTTTTTTTTTTTTTTTTTTTTTTTTTTTTTTTTTTTTTTTTTTTTTTTTTTTTTTTTTTTTTTTTCAAGACAGGGTTTCTCTGTATAGCCCTGGCTGTTCTGGAACTCACTTTGTAGACCAGGCTGGCTTTGAACTCAGAAACTCGCCTGCCTCTGCCTCCCAAGTGCTGGGATTAAGGCCTGCGCCACCACACCCGGCTACCATCCTTCCTTTTTCAGTTCAGTTTTCCGCCACTGGAAAAGCCTAGGTTTGCCTCCTAGTTTATTCATTTATCATCATAATTTATGTATTTTTCTCATATTGTTATATCACCCTCATTTTTGTGGTTCTAAATAATATTGCAAGAGACATCTAGGTATGTTTGAATCTTCTTTTTTGTTTGTTTGTTTGTTTGTTTGTTTTTTGAGACAGGGTTTCTCTGTATAGCCCTGGCTGTCCTGGAACTCACTTTGTAGACCAGGCTGGCCTCGAACTCAGAAATCCACCTGCCTCTGCCTCCTGAGTGCTGGGATTAAAGGTGTGCGCCACCACCGCCCGGCTTGTTTGAATCTTCTTGTGTGTTTTCTTTTGAGTCAGGATCTCACATAGCCCAGACTGGCTTCAAGCTCCCTATATGGTTAAAAATGATCTTCAACTCCCGGTCTTCCTGCCTCTACCTCCTATGCGCTGGGATTGCAGGTGTGGGGCCACTACGCAGTTTATGCTGTTCTGGAGACTGAGTTCAGCCTTGTGCAGGCCACACAAACACCAAATGGCCACATCCCTCCCTAGCCCAACATTTGACTCTTCTTAAAGTTTGCATTCTTCTCTCAGTATGTTTTCCTCTCTCTCTCTCTCTCTCTCTCTCTCTCTCTTTCTTTTTGGAGACAGTGTTTCTTTGTGTACTGTCCCAGAACTCACTCTGTAGACCAGGCTGGCCTTGAACTGACAGAGATCTGCCTGTCTCCGCCTCCTGAGTGCTGGGATTAAAAGCATATGCTGCCATCAGCCTGTATTTTCATAAGTAGCACAGTTGGGCTCTATAAAGACTCAAAAGTTTCTTAACCCGGAAGTTTCTAACCCAAAAATGCCCTGTGAAAATCTCTTCATCTCAGCAAATTGTTGGAAAAAAAAGTCATTTCAGCATATGCTATAGGATTGTGGGGGAAAATATATACATATATAATTATTATATATTCTATATATTATTTTATTATATTATATATTATATAATATATATATAAAATATATAATTTCAGCATAGGAAGTTAATTCTAAGATTAGCAGTATCCCGACACTCAAGTCAAACAGTACTAAGTATGTTCAGGAGATGTTTACATTTAAAGAAGAAACTCATTTTAATAACCGCATGATGCTGCGTGGTTCAACAATGGAGTCGGGAGATGCCTCACAGCAGCAAAGGTTGGTAGGAGAAGATACAGGGGACTGAGATAGGAGGCAGACTGTCCTTTCTAATTACAACACTTCGGAACCCTGAGTGCAACAGTCATTTCTTAGAAAAAAGAGCTGCCTTTAAATTTTTTATTGACTGCGGGGAAAAAAAAATGACAAGACCAGATCATTGAGGTCAATTTATATCCTATATACAACCTAGAGAATGGTGTAAACAAAGAAGTGTACCATTAAATGAAATGGGATACAGATAACCTGGTGCCACACGTTCAGATGAACGCAGCCGTTTAAATCCCTAAGCCGTGGAAAGCCAACCACATGGTGGATTTTTATTTATTTGCCTTTCTTGTACCCAACGACTCCCTGTGACCCATAAACGAAGAGACCGCTCTCACGACAAAGTGAGATGCTTTTCTCGTGGCTGGCTCCTTTGTGAAGAACCCGAGACACCAGAGGCCTGTCTGGGAAACGGTCCACCAGGGTGAAAGCCAGGGAGTAGGCCGGGATCGCTAAGGGCAGGATTACAGAGCACTTGAGCGAACCCACCTCCTGCGGCAAGGCAGGCTGGCTGTGCTAAGGGGAAACCAGGGCTCCATAATCTACCAGAGCCCTTTGAAGGGTCAGACAAGAGTGTGGATAAGGGGAAGTGGTGGGCACAATCTATTTACACGTCCCAGAATCCTTAGAGAGCTCCGCGCCGAAAGCCCGGTCCACAGAGCTGTCGCCATGGGGATGGGGAGAATGTCTGGTGACAAATAGGGAAACCACTCTGAGATAAGAACTAAAGAGCAGGGATAAGCAAGTGTTTCCTTGGGTGTGGAAAAATGTTAACAGCCAGGCGGTTGCTGGGGAACTCATGTCTCTGGTGGTCCAGGTGAGCAGGCCCTCAGTGGTGTGACCATTGGATCCCTTTGTTTGGTCAAGCTCCCGCCACAGCTCTGTCTTCTGAGTGACTTTGTTGGACACGTCTGTTTTGGTGGGATCTCCAGTCAGCTCATGAAAGAGGAGGGGGTATATGCAACAGGGTGGCTGGCATCTGCTCTTTCAAATCTCAATAAGGGGCTGTAAAACGCCCAAGATGTAGGAGGCTCCTGAGGTCCCAAGATTCCCAACAGGGGCAAAGGCAGACCAGTATTACAAAGGCTTTGTGCTTTGCTTTTGTATGAACTGTGTGAAGAATGAAAATATCACACTTTAGATTAAATAATAGCAAGTTACTCATTTTTAAAAATTGAGGTTTCTGTTTACATTTGTCTTACTTTTTATTTAGCTCTTTATTATTTAGAATTCGGGGGTGCAGGCAGCGGCACATGTGTGGAGATCTGAGAGCACCTGTGGGACTTGGTTCCCTCCCTCTATCACGCGAGTCTCAAGGATTGAACTCAGGATGTCAGCCTTGGCAACGGGTGACTTTATCGGCTGAGCCACCACACTGGCCTGAGGTGACAAATTGAAAACTCCCAATAACAGTTCAAGAAACCAAAATAGGTTTCTACAGCCTTCTCCATTATTATCTTCACTACTGGTTTTGAAGACGTGGAATATTTGGATGTGTCCATGTGATGTTGAGGTTACAGAGACTTGTCACTCTGCCTGGATTTTATGTGGTGCTGAAGATCCAAGCTCAGGTCCTTATGCCTAGGCATCACAAGGGCTTATCCACTGAGCCATCTCCCTAGACACCTCCCACAGGACGTTAATAGCATAGATTGGCTGCATATCTGGTTACAATCTGGAGAGACACAAAACATTGTATTCTCTAAGATTTTTCTTCCAAAGGGCCACGTTTCATCAGAGAATAAGAACTCTTTTTTTTTTTTCTTTTTTTTTTTTTTTTTGGTTTTTCGAGACAGGGTTTCTCTGTATAGCCTTGGCTATCCTGGAACTCACTTTGTAGACCAGGCTGGCCTCAAACTCAGAAATCCGCCTGCCTCTGCCTCCCGAGTGCTGGGGAGTAAGAACTCTTTCAGGAATGTGGAACCGCAATATGAATATATGGTATAGAGGACTCCCATGAAAG